>WTXD01000169.1:0-22689 GCA_022496205.1 Gloeopeniophorella convolvens | reverse complement strand
GGACCTGCTAACGGGTCAGCCGAGATCGAAGCGTTTGACGGTACAATTACATACAACCAAGTCACCTTTGACTACGGTTCCGCGGCGGGTGGTAACGGCGCCGTTGGAGGCCAACCCATCGACATAGTCATTGTAGACAACATTCACGCCGCGATCCGCAACGCCATCGTACACCCGCTTGCGGAATTTATCTGGGTACACCTCGTTGAGGATCTGAGAGCGAGCGTGCACAATGGTGACGTCCTTTTCAGGGTAGAAATCCTTCAATTCACCAGCATATTCTAGGTATTGTGAGTGAGTGATGGATTCTGGTAAGAACTGAGACGAGACAATGTGCTCACCAACGCCGGTTACCCCTCCACCAACAATCACGACGCTGCTGGCATCCTCAAACTTCCGGCGCCATTCCCGGACGTGCGCGACGGCGTCATCGTGGTCGTCCGGAAGATCAAGAGGGCCGGACCATGTACTCCCAGGTGCAAGGACGAGTACGTCGTAAGCCACGCGGTCCCCGTTGGAGAGCACGAGATTGCCTCCGCCCTCCGTGCGGCCTTCGATACTTACCACGCGGCCAATCTTGACTTCGCCGATGTCACCTTTGAACAAGTTGGAGTAAGGGATGAAGATTCGCTCTTCCAGTGAACCCTCGGAAGTAGTGGTCGCGCGGACTG
This sequence comes from Gloeopeniophorella convolvens, assembly GCA_022496205.1. Lineage (NCBI taxonomy): Eukaryota > Fungi > Basidiomycota > Agaricomycetes > Russulales > Gloeopeniophorella > Gloeopeniophorella convolvens. The sequence continues at coordinate 22,018 of WTXD01000169.1, read as the reverse complement.
CTGCAGGGAGGTGAAGGAAGAAGGGGCGTGCGGTAACGATCGTCAGGGTGTGTAGCTGTGGGTTGAGCTTTTTGACGAGGTTTGAGCTAAGCCAAGACCCAGCTATTCCACCGCCAACGACCACGATGTTCTTTGTGGCCATAGCTCTACCGGGAGAAACGAAAAGGTTTTGGTGACTTGCGCCATACCTGCCCTAGCTTTGCGTAATTTATAGATTTTGAGGTGAATCAGGGCGGTACAAGGTACGGGGATGAAGTTCAATGAGCGCTGGCAACATGTCATATTCGCTTACGGACCCGCTTACAAAGATAGTCATCAAAGTTACACAACGCGCGCCGTTGCTCTGTCGGCCAATGGCGCTCACGTTTGTCTCAGGTCCTGCCATCGTTGGCTCATAATCGTAGGTGTTGATTAGCATCGATCGGTTTTAACGAGGTTTCTTCTGCCGTTAGGTCCTATACCGCCTATCTATTTGTCACTGGATGCATCGTAAAAAGCCTATATCGGGCAAGCACCACAAAGCCCAACTCCAGGCCAGGCGTGCACGCAAGCGTGCGGCCGCAGACCCTGGTCTCGAACTTGAAGATACACCCACGTCATCAACTGGTTCTAATGCTTCCTTGCCGAAATCTTCAAGTGCGCGGGTGGCTGCCTCTGCGCGCCGTCTCCAGTCGTCCTTCACCAGCCTCTCACCTGCGTTGCTCGACCACAGCAAGCTCGTCGCAGCCAACAGACCGCTGCATCGCCCTATCAATCATGAGGCGTCCATCTGGAATGTACAAGCGGAAGGCTTGCCCCTGACCAAGAAGCGCAGATGCGCGGCCAGATGACATGTATGCGCAGACCAAAGTGGAGGTACGAAATGTCAAAAAAGGAGGTTGAGAAGAACGAGGAAGGCCTATTCGCCAAATGGCTTTCAAGAACGGACGCGCTCGTCGAGGAATGGGTCGTTGCGTCCGAGAAGCAAAAGCCCCCCTTGCCTGAAGAGTTGCCAGACCAGAACACCATGCCTATATCGTCCTCCATTTTCGAAAGGAATTTGGAAGTCTGGCGCCAGCTGTATGCGTTCGAATCTCTTGAAAGATGCTTTTGACGCGATCAACGGATTGTACACCCTAGGTGGCGTGTCACCGAAGTCTCTCAGATAATGATGGTCTTACTCGACTCTCGCTGTCCGCTGCTTCATTTCCCACCATCACTTGCGGCTCTCCTCTCGCAACCTTACTACCGAACCATCCTGGTAATCACCAAAGTTGACATCTCCGGCCTGGTTCGGGCTGAAGCTTGGGCTGCCTACCTACGGTCTAAATATCCGTTTGCTAAAGTGGTCATGGTGGAGTCCTACACCGAAAATCAGTCAGCATTGGTGGCCAAGGGGACACGGCTCGTCAACGGAGGTATGAGCCTCATATACCGCAAACATTCAAGGAGCAACTCGTCACGGCTTTAAAAGAAGTCCACAAGGAAATGCTTCAGCCGCCGGAACGAATTAGAGATGACCCAGAGAAAATGAAGAGCTGGAAACCTAGGGTCAAAGCGGAGGTAGATTGGGATGTCGTTTTGCACCCAACTCCAACATCGCCCATCAAACCGGCTGAAAAGGACACGACCGCCTCTCTTGACGAACCAGACAGCGATGCCGAAATTGTAAACATAGGATTGATTGGTGCGTCCGGATTGGGGTCGCTATTTGGGGCCGCAGGTTGAAAGCTAGTGTTTCAGGGCAGCCAAATGTCGGCAAATCCTCCCTCTTGAACGCACTTTTTGGTACCACCAGAGTGAAGGCCTCGAAGACTCCGGGCAAGGTAGGCCCCGCAGACCACGTCACCCTTTGCGGGTCTTACATTGGCTCCTAGACAAAACACTTCCAGACGCTGTATTGGTCTCCAGAATTGCGCCTGGTCGACTGTCCCGGCTTGGTTTTACCAGATTTGGTGCCCTTAGAGATGCAGGTAAAACCATTGAACTCCCAGTTCTTTCGGCTAATGCTAACCTATATACGTTAGGTCCTTGGTGGCGTGCTTCCGATTGCACGCATGCCTGCGATCCCCTTGTGCATCTTCTTCGCAGCAAACCTGCTGCCGCTCGAAAAGGCCCTCGGGTTGATCCATCCGTCCGCTTCTTCACCACCTGCCGAAGACAAGCGCACGTGGCGTGACGGTATGTCTCGTGTCAATACGTCTCAGGTGCAAGAAAAGGCTTGGACAGCCATGGACATCATGACGGCGTACGCTGAGAAGCGTGGATGGATCACTGCGAAGGCTGGCCGTCCGGATGTCAACCGAGCAGGGAACGCCAGTCAGTGAAGCAGTCCTTTCAATGTGGTCAGCGTTAGTGATCTTAGCTAGTTTTGCGTCTCCTTGCGGAAGGCAAGGTCAAGTGGGCATTCTGGCCCCCTGATTACGATGCATCCTTGCTGTCCGAGGCTAGCGCCGGACACGGCATCTGGATACCGTCGACCGATCATGGTCCCGACGAAGACGCGGGCACGGAAAGTGACGAAGATCAGGGCGACAAAGAAAGCGACTACGAAGCAGAAGAAGGCTCAGAGGCTGCAACAAGTACACCTATGGATGGTGAACCAAGCAGCCAGGGGGTAATTAAGGGCGGAGGGAGATTCGCGTTGCTTGGATTGGACTCGGATTCCGAAGACGAAACTGAGGACGTCACATGACTGCTACTAGAGCCTAACATGGGGCGCTTGTAACACGTCGAGTTGTACCGGTTAGAGCTCCGAGCGACTGTACGTTGTGATGTTGTCTTGGTTCGGTCGCATTGGCCCCAAGTCATCGAAAACACCCCCGCCACGGGAACAGCGGACAGAGCAGCAAGAACAACGTGCACCGCCGCCGCCGCCGCCGCCAGGTGAGAAGCGGGCACGGAGGGAGTCACTCCCTCCTCCTTTGGTCGTACCCCTTCCTGTCGCATTCCCGTCCACTTCGCCAGCCATCCCACTTGCGGTAACTCCAACACAGGAGCAGCCCAGAAAGCGCGCGTTCACAGCTGCCTTGAACACGCCCCACGATGCTGTTCTGGCAGAGCTGCAGGGCCACCACCCCGACCACGACCCCTCCGCACGCATCGACGCGACGCCCTCCACATCTGCCTTGGGCCTGCAGAGCATCGACACCCTCCCGGCAGCTACATCCGAAGCCCCGGGTTCCGCCATCTCCGCCGCCTCCCCGCTCCCCGAATCGCTCTACGACCCCTTCACCGGCGCGATGATGGGCGTCCTCGCGCCCGCCTCGACGAGCGCGCAGACGGGCGAGGACCTCTGGGCGCGCCTCGTGCGCATCCGTGCGCTGCAGGCCGAGGTCGCGGGCATGCACGTCACCATGGAGGGCATCGGGCTCAGCGACGCCAGCGCGCCGCGCATGCGCAACACCTCGCCGCGCACGGTCGGCGAGCGCCTCGAGGACGACGCGGACAGCGACGCGGACCGCGGCTCGGAGGCAGAGGAGTGGCGCGCGCGCGAGTTTGAGCAGTCCGAGCGGCGCTTTGACGGGCGCAAACAGGAGATCGAGCAGATTATGGCCAAGGTGCGCCGCCACTGCCCCCGCCTTGCGCGCGCGACGCCGCCGACTGACGGTGTGGCGCGCAGTTGGACGAGCTCTCGCAGGCGCTTTCGGCGTTCCACGTGCTCGACACGCCCGTGGTCGACTTTGCCGCCGCGTCGCGCTCCACGACCGCGTCGTCCGTCTTCCCGCCGCTCTCGCGCTCGGCAACGCTGCGGCACCCCGACTTGCACCGCGTCGCGTCGGAGGCGTCTGTGCAAGGCTACAGCGAGGTGGTCGACAGCCCCGTGAGCCTGCGCGCGCCGCTGCCGATCGTCGAGGAGCCCGAGGGCGGAGCGGACCCGGCGCCGTCTGATGCTTCGGTTTCGTAGGGCGCGCGCGGCGTCCCGGCAGCGCGACGCGTATGACGTAGACCCCTTTGTGAATGTCACCCTGGGATAGAGCTGCGGCGTCGTTGACTGCTTGGTTGGCACCTGCTCCAGTGCCCCCACGCGCACGATAGGGCCACCCCGGGAAGAAGGATGACATGTTGATACCCTTGACGGACATGCTCCAGCGTCTACTCCGGAGTCGAGAACTGGCTTCGGTCGCGAGAAGCTAGAACTCGCTCACTCTCGTGGGGCCTGCGATCGGGGGTCGATGAAGCTCAGTAGTGTCAAACATTTGCTCCACCACACCTTCATCTCGCCTACAGGTCAACCCATCTTGCGCGCCAATCTCGGAGGGACTTATGGTGTCGAACAGTGGATTGCAGAGGCTATCACAAGGCAGTAATGTACATTATGATGTGGATCCGTATAACCAACTTGGAAACGAGGATACGTGAAAGGGAGACACAATGCATGGATGACGAAAGTGAAGTGCATGGGAAATCATCGCGATCGAGACGGGGAGAAACCTGAATCACATGAAGGAAGGCCAATTGAGAATCGAAGGCAGTACGACGTCAATGCGCTCAACCACCGAGGATGGCCAGCGCGGCACGGAGTTCCTTTCTCGCCTGTTCTGCGTCTTCGTAGTCCAGAGCCGAGATAGCAAATCGACAGTGTTTCTGCGTTTTTGCAATCATGACAGAGGTGAGCTCTTGCGGCGGTGATGGCACAGGTGGCGGAGGGACTTGTGTATGCGGGACAGAGGGCGGTGGAGGAGGAGGAACAACGGACCCGTAAGGGCTGCCTGCGAGGTACGGTACAGTGGAAGGCGGCGAGTTCCTCGGGACAAAATGAGTTGGCGATGCTGGGCGTTGGGTCCTCGTAGTCGGCGAAGATGAGATTATGGAAGCAGCACCGATCGAGCCCGCGCGACTTCGCCTATGCCCCGAGCTTGGTGAGCTCTGAGGAGAGGTCGAGAACGTCGGTGCTGTGGGAGAGACTTTAGAATCGACCCGATGGCGACGTGACTTCTTTGATGACGAAGATCCTATTGAAGACGGCGGTGATGGCGGCCCTACTGGAGCAGACGGCGGGGTACCGGCGCCTTGAATCGGTACTGGGGCAGACTTGGGAGGTATATCGAGCGATGGGTACCGGTTATCAGTGAAGTTTGGCTGCTCAACAGGAGAAGTCTTCGTTTCGGGAAATGCGGCGGCGGACGTCGGCGGTGAGTGAAAGGACTGGTATGGGTTTTGCGGACTCCCTAACTCGCGAGCGACATGCGTGTTCGGGCTGTCGATAGAAGCTGAGGGAGGGGTGGGCAGGGCAAACGCAGGTTCACCGGCGCCCTCAGCCGAGTCACCGCCGACGGGTCCTGCTGTTGGCTGCCGGCCCTCACGAAGAGCCTTGGCAATATCCGCAGCCTTCCATTTGGCATAGCGCACCTTCTCCTCGTGCTGGTGAAATCAGAAAGGGACATGGTCAAATGACTGTTTCCAATCAATAGCAACAAAACATGAGGCACTCACCGCCTCCCAGGGACCACGATCCTCGAAAACGTTGAGTATCTCAAAGAATGTTGCAGCAGCGAGGAACTTCTTTGCGGTCTTTCGAGTCGCGGTACCCCGCCTGTCCTCGTTGTCGGCCGAGGCAAAGACCTTGAGGGCAAAGTTCTCCACGTATGCGGATGACGCGTTCTCGACAGTGATAGCATCGGAAGTGCCGACAGTAGCACGAAGGTTCTCGAGGGCAGTCAGAAGCGCGCCGAGGAATTCACGGTTCGGTGGGCTGACGGCCTTGAGAGAGATGCCAACCTGCGCCGCGTAGTAAGTACCTAGGGAGGTGGGCGCGTTGGCAGAGTGCGAGTACGCGAACGCAACCGAAACATACACCAATACGAGATGACCGGATCTTGTGCTTTTGTCTCCTGGGCGCGTTGCAGGTAGGAGGTGATCGGTTTAAGGTCGGGAGGAACTGGGGGTAAACCAAGATAAGACATGATGTTGAAGTCGAGCTGGTGATGGAGGATGGATCGAGCTCGGAAGAGGGATGATGGCGAGACGGAATGGCACACGGGAGATATGCGTGGAGTTCTTTATAGTATTGGGCGTGGAGCACGAGCACGACGCGGACGCCCCAAGTTTGGGTTCATACGATCGAAGCTGTGCAGCCGCGGGGCGGCAGCGCAGTTCTCAGCAAGTTCTCAACGCAGCGTGTTGTTGCGATAACCGGGTTTGCAGAGGGGCGGCCGGCGCACACTCCACAAAACGTGCTGGAGAGAAAACGTGTACACCAAGTGGAGTCGTATGTCCGGTCCAACAAATATGAGTGGCACCCGGTCCCGCAGGTGCGATCGTACTATCTTCAGGCGCCTGGGATGTGCACACGATAGGGATGCCGGCCAGTACGTATGTCCCGCCGTGGGCGTCATCTTTCCGCGGCCACGACGGCTGAGCGCTGAGCGCTGAGCTCGGAGCGATCAGTGCGACGCACAGGCGTGGCCACCCGCGTCGCGCCTTCGACCCCGGTGCAACCGACGAGCAAGGAATCGTGAGCGCGTATATGAGCCACAATCATGGGTGCGTCTCCGCATCGAACTGCAAATCCAAGCGTCTAAACCTCTGAGCCAACAGAAGAGATCTGCTCCAACAAACTCACTCCGCAAAGCTTCCCCAACTACCTCATTCCGGGTGCCGCCCTTCCATCTGCGTCTCTCTCGTCTCCCACAGGTGCCTCAGAACGCCTCTTATGCCCAGGGACCGTCTGCATCGAGGACGCGTTCTCTCCCGGCCGCGATAAAATGCAACTTCATAGTTTAAAGCTGCGCCATGCCACGCTGTCACCCTAGGAGCATCGCCCCCACGTCTTATGATATCCCCACAACCTCGAGGCTTGGCACGAATAGCTCCTCTACCAGACCCACTTGTCAATCGCCTGCCACCCGCTCCGCTAGTGCGCCTCAAATTCCTCCTGTACGGCCCGAACCCGCTCTTCTAGCATCATCACCCTGTCCATCACGGACCCCGGCGCGGGCACTAGCTTTGGCCTCCTTGGCATCACCACCTCGGGCCTGGTCGTGCGCTGATAGTAGGGCGCAATGCGATGCAGCTGCACATGCGCATCTCCGCCTGACTCTGGCGTCTTCGAGGGGCAGGACATTTCCAAGCCCTCTGGTTCATCCGACGGAGGGTGGGGAAACAAGAGCCGGTCGCTGGTAGTGCCGGACACGCTGCCAGAGGGGCTCGAACCCGAATCCACAGTTCCTAGGCTTTCGTATTGCGTAGTCGCCGTGGACAGGCTCGTCTCGTCGTGATCGCCGGCGTGCGCCTGTCTGAGCTTCTCTCTGACACGCTGCGCGAAAGGGGATTCATAGCATCGGACCTTGGCCGTGTTGTCCCCGTCTTTGTTGTTCCCATGAATAATTATGTGGTCCACCCCCTGGGATTCTTCCTGTTTCCTCGGATGAAAAACTTCAGGGGCCCCGGTGATTGTCAGGGCCCTTTGACGGGCCCGATGAAGCGACAAGGCTGGGGATGTATTGCAATGGCTATGGTTGCCTTGATCAGGAACACCCTTGCGAACTTCCTCTTGTGAAGCGTTCACAGAGGTAGCACAGATGCCTGGCTCGGGGCTCAGGCTTGGCGCGTCTCCGAATTCCTCTGACCTGGATGTTCGCATAACGTTGAAGACGTGGTGCCGAGAATAGCGGCCTCCTTGCGCCAGTTCCGTTGGTGTCCCAACAGTAGTGGAGAAGGGGCCGTGATCGCGCTCGACGACTGTATGTCGCGGTAGGATGTTCACAAGGGCGGGTTGATCGCCAAATGCGCGCTGATACGGCTGCCGTTCGTTTCCAGACAGCCCAGGAATAGAGTTTGACGCGTTCTTGTGCAGGCACGGCGTGTGACTACTAGGCACGGGCATCTACAATTAGATTTAGCGCAAACAGATCTTGATCCAAGGACCACGCAAAGGCGATGCTCGTAACGGACGTTCGCCCCATTATGTAAAGTGAGCTACTCACTGTACTTCCACCTTCATGCTCCGGTGACGATAGTCTTGCTTCGTAAGGAGGCGGCGCACCCGCGCGGATCTCGGAACCGCCGTTACGGGGGGTGTCTGTGTCCGCCGTATTCGTTCTATCGCAGTGAGCGTCTCCAATTGAGACGTTCGGTCCGCTCGAAAATGTGGGAGGATCCACAGACACCATAGAGGCGATGTGAATGGGTAATATGACGGATAGTTCCGATGTCAAGCCCGCCGCGCCCGTAGAAGCATTGACTGTAACGCGGAGGGTATAGTCGACTGCGATGAGTCTAGCCCGCGGCATTGACAGTGCATCAACCTGGGTGTCGCGTGCTCCGAGTAAGCATGCGAGGCAATATTTGAATGGTAAAAAGGGTGCCCACTGGCAATAGAATGCAATGCGTGAAACCTGCTGTCTCACCTGGGCCAACGCCCATCCACCAACCCGCAGAGCCGGCGCGCCTCTTTGACGCGCGATCGGCTACTGCAAGCCGACTCTCACTCGTCTCCTGTGCAAACGATCTGATCTCATAGGCATTCGGATCACAAACCCCGGAGCCGTCACTACCATGCTTCTTGGGTTTTACTTTGGGTTTGTATGACGTGGTCGTGCGAATGAGGGTGAGAAGCGCAGAGCGCACAGTTTTCCGCGTATTGTTTGATACCTGGATGTGCACATAGCAGTGCTGACCGGCAAGGTAGAATAGGCGGGGTAGGCGCGCACTCAGTCTCAACTTGGTGCATGAATCGCCTTCCGGAAAGGAAAGTGCCGCGGTAGAGACCAGTGCGCGAGAAGAAGGCGCGAGTAGCTCCACAATTGACAGGAACGGCCAGATCGAGCAAGGGCGGTAAAAGTGCGCAAGAGACAGTCGTTGGCTGTCCGGGTCTTTCACATGGGCCGAACTAAAGTAGGTCATAGTCAGCAGTGAAGGAGATGACAATGTGTCGCACGTACGCCATTATGATATACCGCACCGCAACGCCGCCGTGTACATTAATGACGCCTCTGGGTCGACCGTACCTCGGGTCGACCGGCAATGTCATTTCGAATGGCAGGACATGTGTTCCTTCCCTGGCTTCTCGGTAACCTTCTTCGTCGCTGTAGTCGGGGCTCTCGGAAAATATTTGCTCGCTGGCGAAGCTGACCTCGTCGAAGCGACAGGAGTAGTGAAAGAAGACATGGAAACTATGCCCATCCGGTAAGCACTCAAACCCGATAACGCGTAACTTGTGGTTTGCCAGCAGGACCGGTGACATTGTCTTGGCGTGTTTGTGGATATGAATAGTGAGATTGCCCGATATACATTGCCCCTGGACGAAGGTGTCACCAGCCAGTCGAAAATCTAGCTCGATGCGTGGTCGATGCTTGGCCCGTTCCAGGATCGTGTGATCAGGTCTTTGGGTGCACGCAAGACAGGAGGTCTTCTTGTGTGAAGGACAGCGCTGATTCTGCGGCAGGACTGTTGCGCCGGCTTTCAACCTTCCGTTGGTGTCGCCAAGGAGGGGCGCAAGTTCTGCCGCCGTCCTAGTTGGCAAGGACAGCGGAGAGATGAGGGTGCGTTGTCGTTGCAAGTGGGATTCTGTTTTTTCCTCGGCAAGCAGGGCAACCGGGGACCCGTGCTGGGCAAAATCAGAGTCGAATGTATCAAGGGCGATCCTTGGCGCGCCACTAGATAACCATTTCGGTTCGAATAATGTGCGGGGTTGTAGAATCTTTGAGGATGTGATATCCCGCGGCCCAACTGGATGGTGGTCATTCCGCGGAAAGCTTCTCGTCTCACGTGAATTAACATCCGAGGGACCTGCAAAATAACATTGTAGATGATAGCAGCCAGGGTTCGGTGGACGACCCACCACTAGAAAACATGGCCTCTTGCTGCCGAGTTATGCCAGATGGGCAAACAGTATTCCGGAACTGGGGAACACGGCGTTGACTTTCCAAAGGAATTGAACGGTAAAACTAGCTTGAAATGTTTAAATCTAGGCTGGCCTGGTCTTCGTGCAGACTACAGGGTGGGCAATGGCAGACATGGATTAAAACACTGCCACTAGTTTCACGGGCTACCCTAGCCCGGGTGCGTGACACCATGACCAGAGAGCCGTTAATTGAATGGAGTCCGCTGAGAAAAATTGAAATTGAAGGAGTTGCGATCTGGTTGCGATGTCCCAATCAAGACCAAGTTGTGGCGCTGTGAGGTCCTCGGGCTGGCCGGTGCTCGCTGGAGGTTGACGCGAGGTTGTACGCGTGATCTGGCAAGGCCGACTCGGAAGATGACGCAATCAATATCGATTCAATGTGTGCGGGACCGGTGCCAAAGAATGCCAAACCAAGCGGAGACTTTGATGTCTTGTCAGAGATAGTTCGAGCCAGAGTCGCAGAAAACTCGGCATTTTCTCACCTATAAGCGAGCCAAAGGACGCCGTGTGGTTGCACGGGCGAGAGCTGATGAAGTGCTGTTGAATATCACTCGAGTTCGAGATGGTAAGCGGTACTTATTATCTGATCGAATAGCTAGACTGATGTTATGTAAAGCTCAGGAATTATTAAGTTGAAACTTAAATATGGGTAATTACAGGTTCTGTAGTCCTGGCAGGCACACGTTGCGGACGCAAGGTGGATGGAGAAAAGAAGTCCAGTCTAGAGGCTGCGTCCATGAACAAAGGGAAAGATAATTGACACAATGCTGGAACGAAGTTGTACGTCCGCGCCAAGGAAGTGAATCAAAATCAGACGGCTTTACCAATGCCCGAGAGTGACGAGATCCCGGTCAAATCCAACTTCCAGCCAAGGATCAACACCTTCAAATTTCCGCTTCGAGTCCTCCAGGCCAACGAAGCCGACACGATGGTAAACGCCAGCAGCCGCAGGGTTGTCGTGGGCTACATACAGAACGACGCACTGCTTCTTCCCAAGCAAGCGTTTCGTTACGTGACGGGCTAGGCGCTCTGCACAACCACGCTGTCTCCAGCTTGGGCTTGTGAAAACTTTCGTGATCCCCGCGACATGCTCCGACTGTCTTGTCACCGCCACAATGGACGAAATTTCTGGTCTCCGGCCGGGTTGCTGGGCTTCGAGAACCCACATGACACCCTGGCGGATAAGGTGTTTTGCTTCTTTGCGAGCACGCTTTGCAGTCAGCACAAATGGTTCCTGGGTTCACAGCTGTCAGCTGCGCAAAAACTGAAAAAAAAAACTGGCACATACCGAAGTATCAGAGAACCGTTGACACAGCTCCGCGACCGCAGCAAGGTCATCTTCGGTGGCTAATCGTGGGACGTAAGCCAGATTAGGGAAGCTGGTCATCCTCTTGTCATTGAAGGATTCTGAGGTGCAGTAGGTAAGTTTGGCTGCGTAGTAGGGCTTCTCGTAATAGCCGATTTTTGTAGAATATGACCAGATGCGGCTGAACATCCTGGCGACCGGGTCTGGCGCGAAAACAGAGAACACCCGATTTGGAGAAACGTGTGACAAAAGTGCATGCACGAGAAGTTGGATGCGGGGATGAAGGAAATCCTCAGTGAGAGAGCTGAATGGGACTGCAGAAAAGATAAATATGGGGTAGGAACCGAAGGGGCCTTCTGTGCAGGATAGTACAAGTTCCAAGATTGGGTCTGCATCGATAGCCTGGAACGTGGTGCAGGTTAACCAGAGTTGAGTGTCTTCCCCATGTTCAGTAGATAGGGCTTTTTGTGCATGTGGAAGCATGATATTCGAGCCACGTTCATCGTCCCGAAAAGCGTCCCAGACGGAAGCGGGGAGTGTAGATGCAAGAGGATATATGTTCACAGTGTGCTTCGGTGCTAAAGAAGGCATGCGAATGCGGAGGGGGCTGTGGTCGAAAGGGTTCTGCTGAGAGTGGCACGTTGAGGGAGAGACGGGTACAACAGAGCTGAACCTTCGAGCTGAAAGCCTTTATACAAGTTGCTTGTTGCTTGTTGCTTGTTGCTTGTTAGGAGATATCATTTAGTTGAGCCGCTGACTCCCCGTACCGAACAGCGTCCTGTTCGAAGCACAGCACAAGACCAAAACTAGGGAAAGCGGTTAAAACCATCGCGAAGAGATCTAGATGAGCGTCCTTCTTGGATCCTGTCAGATTCTACAGCAGTCGGCTGTGCCTGAGCTTTTCTGGGCGGCTTCGTCGTGAAGCGCAAGATGGCACAGCCCCATGGCACGAGTACGACAATCCCAACGGGCCTCTAATCCAAATGTGTGTGTGACAGCGCCGAAGTTCTGGCGAGAACGCAGCCCTGGATTAATGTAAGCCAAGATTGCTGTGGGACAATAGTAACACTGTGGTCGATCCTCGTTTGGAGCCTGGGCCTGGGGTGTCAGTGTTGGAGATTTCAACATCCATCTGAGTCACGGTGCTGGTTGAAGTAAGCCTACAGAGTATCGAGGAAGGATGTTATTGTATAGACGCCGATACCGGAGCATCGATGGCACGTACCGAACTTAATTGATGAATGCTGCTAGTGTCAGCCCTCACAGTTGTCGGAGATGGTACTAAGTATGTAATATCGGGGGAACATGCACCTCGTTGCAGTGAGTTTTGGAACTGTGACAGCTAGCGACAGAACGATACTGTAGGCCCACGGGCACGGGAGGTTCTGTGGAGGGAACCTCTCGGCCTTCCGTATTCGTGATTCCAATGGCATCACGGGACACGCGGCCTCGCGAACGACGGAGAGTGAATACCCTCATATGTGGCACTTTGTTCCATCGATCCATCCCGACTGTAGAATAATGCGCCGCTACATCGGATGGGTTGCAAGGCCACCACATGTATAATACACCAATGTAGTACTCGAAATTTTGTAGTACTGCGGTGTGGTGGCTGAGAAGGAAAGGACAGGAAAGGATGGGGTGTTCGCTTGCTGTCGTCGTGAGCCTGGCCGCGCAGCCCATGATGCATTGCATGATGTCACACGCCAGGGGCTCGTTCTGGCTCGCCCCACGTAAGTCTCGTGCCCGCGGGCCTATCGCTCTGTCGCTACTGTAGCTGAAAAGGGAGAGTACAAGCAGCAACCGGATCATAACAACACGTTTACGTGCGAATATGACTCCTTGAAAGTTGTGAGTCACCTTGACAAGTTCCCCGGGTATGAAAGCACGTTTCATGAGATTGCACGAAACGGAGAACCTTGCATCAATGAGACTGATGTCAAGGAACGAGCGGCACCACATGCGAACTTGATACGCAGCCAGTGGAAGTATACGTAACGGCGCCGGCGCAGCTTAGTAGATCTTCGAACCAGTGCGCGTTCCGCGCCGCCACCAGCGCAGCGCAAGCACAAGATCTATATTTGGTTGATCTGCTAAGAATGTGCCGCCCGCCCCTGGGCGACTGCTGCTATATATCCCTTACATAACGAGATGTTGGTTCCCTCGGGTCGACATTAACCGGTACCCGGTATCCCGGGGTCACTCCAGCTGCACTTGCGCGCGCTTTGGACTCGGGGATGTTTGGTGCTTGTGTGGGTACGGTTCGAACCTAGCCACCCGCTCCACCCGAAAGTAAGCTGTCTCTCCTACCATAATCTTGTACAGTCTAATCACTCTCCGTGGGTCACTCACTCTGCGTGGGTCACCTGCCTAATCTGATAATCAGTCTCACGCTTGGCCTCTGTCGACTTGAGAATGGCACATAGTCTAGTAGTCGTCCCACAGTATCTGCAAATACATGGATATAGATTTTATGATGTGATGTCGGGTGTGTTAAGATTCCAGAAGAGTCAGACTTGAGCTAGACCCTCTGGCGATGTCTTTCTCGCCCCGTACAGCAGCTGTCCACAGGTGTCAGGCGTGAGACTGAGCTACCAGAAATGGTAATCTGGGGCCAGATTAGGAAAGTGACCCACGCAGAGTGAGTGATTAGACTGTACTAGTTTCCCACATTCAGGACGACAGAACCGTCAGCGCTCGTCAGCTCGCAGTCCTTTGGCTGAGTACCTCGGTCACATGTCTGACAACGCAGCAAGATCATACACCAACACTTCCCGGCGTGCCAACCGCCGGCATGCCACTGATCGTAAAATTGTCTACAAAAGTGTCCTGGGAAGCCCTTTTGACATAGAGTGGTAATAGATATTCCCTTTTTTTTTCTTGGTTATCTACCTGATTCTCATTCACTGGCAGGCCTCATGCGTCGTCTGACCTACAACACAGCATACTGCTTCAGCTAACTGCACTCTTTGATGGAGTGGTCGCATATCACCGGTTGATTCAGGCTGCGCGACGAGAAAGGAAGCGCACAGCTACCAGGAACCCCGATGAGAAGCATGCAGACGGCTACGCGAGCGATGGGGCCAAAATGGAGGTACTGGTCAATGAGGAAATATGTGACCCTCCTCTCGCCCCTCCAATTCTTCTGCACATGACAGTTGGGATCAATGAAGTTACCAAGGTTCTCGAAACAGAAAACCGGTCAAATCGCATGGCCCTGGTCGCATCCGAGTCGACCACCAACGTGTCTCGGCGTTTGACCGAGGTGGTCTTCATATGTTACGCGGACCTCGACACTCCCGTCCTCGTGGCTCACCTCCCCCAGCTCGTTGCGTTGTGTAATTTGACAAGGCCCGAAGATCGCAAGATCAAGGTCGTGCACCTTCCCGTAGGGGCGCAACATAAGCTCGCCAGCTCTTTATGTTTGAAGCGCGTATCCGTGCTGGCGCTTGATGTAAGGTTCGCCATCCACACTCTATGGCCGTTGACATGTGCCATAGGAATCCACTCCCGGGCTAAGCAGCTTGGAACACCTCCTCAGCGCCATTCCCGACCTTCCTGATTCTTTGCTAGCGCCTTTGCAAGCTGTTTCCCTAGAGCCGTCACATATAAAGCAGATGTTGACCTCTGCCCCGAAAGATATGAAAGCCGCGAAGGAACGGAGGATGGAAGAACGTCTGGCGGCAAAACAAAGAAGGGCGGCAAAAACTCAATTGCTTCTGAGAGGGGCTACTGCATAGCTTTGGAGTGCGTACTGTGCTGATCGCAGCATTGGCTTCGTATGGAAGAAGAGTTGCATCAGTTCCATTAGGACGTGGCGGTCGTATAATATATGTGTTCTAAGGCGCTCGAACTTCCAGTTGATCCAAGTGGATAGCCGCGGGGAGCACCACCACAGAACCGTGTTTAGGGTTAGGGCTTGAAATATTGTACTGGGCGCAACTTCGAAGCTCCGGTGACGTTGTGCACCTTTATTCCATGTTCATCGCAGTCGTAGGCACCAGATTCTCTGGTAAATCCTCTCTAGAGACATATCTCACAGGAAGGAACTTTGTACCTGTGCGGATTTTAGGTCAAGGACAGGATGAAATCAGTGCCGTAGAGCACACTGAGGTCGGCTGCCGTTGCCCTTTGCTTACTTTCCAATCACAAAGCCATATCATGTCTTCCAGGTCCCTTCTCGCGATCACAACCAACTCTTCTCTTTCGGAGATGGTCACGGCTTTGATACCAATACGACATTTGACCCTCAGGACGCCCTTGATGGAGACATAATGCATAGGAACAGACTTTCTTCAAACTCTTTCCTGTCCTTGTCCTCCGCTGCGCCTTCGCCAACATCGTCTCATTTCCCCAAGAAGATCCGCGAACAACCGTTGTGGTTCCCGTCTGCGATGGAATTACTCGAGCATGTAACGCGGAATTGGCGTTCCAACTTCGTGACTCAGGACCTGCGGACGGAACAAGTGATTCGAATGTTCATCAAGCGTCCTTTCTTCATGCTCATTAGCATCGATGGCCCGATCGTGGATAGATTCCGTCGTTCTGACGAGTTCGTCCTCTCTTGTAAACGTATTCGTCTCCATAACGCACGTTTTCACTGCAGTTTTCAGGCGGGATCCCTGGATGCTTTCGTCATGGAGAACGACGCAGATGTTTACGGTCGTAGACACAATCTTCATTCTCAAGATGGCCTGGCGGAACAAAATGAGGACAGTCATCCAACGCCTCTCTGTAGCCTGCAGAAATATGTGACATTGCACGTCATCAACAACTTTGATACCGTCGCGGCTTTCCATTCGTATCTGGATGGCCTAAACCTGGTAGATCCAGACCGCTTGAGACCGAGCTGGGATTCCTATTTCATGGTATGGAGGCCATCTAACCACCAAGATCCCAGGTTGACTTGCCCGCAGACTTTGGCTTCCCTTGCATCTATGAGATCGAATTGCATGAAAAGGCGTGTCGGCGCAATCTTGGTGCGTGACAAACGAATAGTTGCCACAGGGTAAAAAAAGACGTCACATATCAGGTCGCACCCACTTAACGCATTCTCGTTTTAGCTACAACGGAACGCCTCGTGGCCTTACGAATTGCAGCGAGGGTGGATGCGGACGTTGCAACGGGCATATCGAACAAGAAAGCTGTCTTTGTCTGCATGCTGAAGAAAACGCGCTACTCGAAGCTGGCCGGGAACGCGTCGAAGGGGCCACACTGTACTGTAACACGTCAGCCCACCGATCTCGCTTCTGGGCTTCCCCCGTTTATCTGCTCATCTGTTTACAGCTGCCCGTGTCTTACTTGCACAGTGAAGATCGTACAGACAGGAGTCAGAGAGGTGGTCTACAACCTCAGTTATAAAGTGTAAGTGGCTCGAGGCGATCGATTCGCAGGTCGGTTAATCGTGACAGTGATGACGCCTCGGCAAAAATATTCAAAGACGCCGGGGTCACTTTGAGGAGACATCGTCAAACTCAGCAGTCACACCAGGAGTGCTAGTAACATAGCGTTGTAAAACTACAACTGTACTTGTTGATCTATTTCTTGTAATATACTACCCATATTTTTGCTGACGTCCCATACTACTCTCCGCAAGAACGCAGCTGTAGATTCACCGCTAGCACCCGTGAAGGACAAAACAAGCCACACTGCGTCTGCGTTCTTTCTTCCTGCTGCAACAAATAATGCGACTGCGGATGTCTGCAGTTCTTCATGCGCTTGGCTGTGTAGAAAACGCCTGAATCGGAGGAGCACCTCCCAAGCGAGCGCGTCGTTGACCTGCACGTTCTTCACTGCCGCGGTCATCGTCTTGATCATAGACCGATACAGCCTATGGGATTGAGTGTATGTGGACTCCGTGCCAACCGATCCCACTCCTCGCCTAGCCAGAGCACTCTTCGAGTCGGAAGCTTCAAGACTCTTGAGCATCTCTCTGAAGCGGGGCCAGATGTCGTCCCATATCCTTCGGTGCATATAAGAGCCCACATGCGTGGATAGAGCTTCGATGAGCCCTGCTGCAGCGGTAACCACGAAGGGTTCAGAGTCAGATAGTCTGTTGAGGATAAATGGCCATGCTTGATGGATAGAGGTCAGCAAAGTTGATTCGGGTAGAACTGGTACCGCTGCGGAAAGCAGGTCCAGGATCTTCGCCCGAATAGTCGCGGAAGTGTGTGTGAGGAAGTAGATCGTCCTGGATACGACTTGCTTTGCTAACGCTTGGACAGGCCCCGCGGCCTCCGCGTCAGGGTTGGTGGGGTTCTGGCTCTCCCCTGATTCTGCTTCCTCGTCTTCGTCGACATTTTTCCCCCACGGCCTCCGCGGCGCCGGGCCGTAATCTGCGGTGTCATCCTCCGCGCTGTGAACGTCGTTCCTAGTTTCGAACCACTTCTCGAAGGCTTCCATGCGAGTACCATCTGGAGGGATCGATACGACGAGCCCTGGGTCCTCTGAACGAACCGCATGGCTATCCTCGTCGCCTTCTGCAACCTTGATGACCTCGAGCAATACTTCGACAAGCCCGTCCACGATAACGTCGTAGCCGTGATACTCGTCCAACCTATCGAAGCACTCCTCGACGACATCGGTGGCTTTCTGAATGACGTTGCGCCCAGTGAGCCGTACCAGAACCAGGAGAACCTTGATCGCATCGATGTCCAACCGTTGTCTAGTAAGCCGGCGAGAGATAGCGTCAAGAGCGTAGTCAAAATTTGAGAGGAGTAAGTTGGCTGGAGAAGCGTATGAGGTACTGAAGGCTATGGTTCCTAGGGCAGCGAGGCCCGATTCAGATAGCTGTGATGCGGTTGAAACAATGGAGTGGAGAACGGGGTAGAGAGCTTGGAGTAATAATGGCGTGAATTGCGCCTGGAGGATCCTTGCAGTCACAGACAGCACTTGCAAGGCCATCATGCTATGGAGCACTGGCTGGAGGATTTGTCGTTGTGGATCCACGAACTTTCTGTGCCCGATGCGTAAGGATTGGTCCAATACGATTAAACCCTGCACATGCTCGACGTCTGGGACGCCGTCTGCTGGATCATCCTGAGCATCAGGGGCAATTTCATCGTCTATGTCCTCCGCGTCCCAGATTTCTGCGATACTCCTGGCTAACCCCCGAGAAGCCTTGTCGATTCGTGGCGAACGTCGAGGGATGATGTCATCGGTATTGCCCAACGAGACACCTGCAATCCCCTCCAATATACGGCAAGCAAGCCAAAGCGACGACACGCCTCGAGTGTCCCTTTGACTCTTTCCGACAGCCGCGAACCATTCGACAGCATAAATACAGTCCTGACCGCCAGCATGGCCCAGAGCCCTGAACATGCGTTCCAGAGACATATAAGCACTCCGAGTTGTTACATGCTTGAGGAAGACTCCCGGGAAGTGAAGAGGGTAGCTATCTGTTCCACTCTCCAGTATCAGACGTGCCGCAGGAACGTCTGTAACAGTGATGGAAGGCAGGTCGAACTCCATGACGTTAAGCAAGCGCCAACCCCACCGCTCGATACCTCCCATGGGTCCGAGAAGCTTCCCGATACCTTTGGATAAGACGGAAAAACTCTCGGAATGGTCCGCGGATGGAGACGTAGCGAGGTGACAAACTGCTTCTATCTGAGCAGCAAGATGCTCGACTTTGGAATCGGCGCGAGTAGGAAGGAGTCGCGGAAGAGTTGACAATATATCGCCCGTCATTTGTAGAAGAGTTTGTGGAAGCGAATGTCGCATTTTCGAGGTTGGACCCGTAAGTCTGATTAGGAATTCGTATGCGCTCGTTGATACAGAACCGTAGGAAGATTGGTTGAGCGACAGGAGGAAAGACGTGAGAAGGGGTCGACATGAAGGGAGGGTGAGATATGTGGACTCCAAGAGGGAAGATGACAGTCGGCAAATCGCAAGTAAGGCGGTCGGTGTGGGGTGTGACACGATCGGGGTGAGGGCATTGATGGCCATGAGCAGCTGCGAAGAAATTGCTTTTAACCAAGAAACCGTACGCGGAACGTGGTACTTCTGTATCGGAGCCTTCGCACTGTCGCCGTCTTCCACGGTCAGTGCCACGAGATCATCCAGGCTCGTCGCATCGCGGACAAGGCCTTTCTGAATGCATACTGCATCGCCAGCAGCCTTGATTATCACCTCTCCTATGGCAGATAGAGCCAATGAGACGATGTCGCCATTGGCCCAGCCCTTCGAAGAAGATGCACCCAATGAGACCCTGCTCATCGAACTGACCACTCCGGGGAGAACAGAGGGAGCGAAGTCTTCCGGAAGATAATGGACGAGCAGGATACACAGGAGTTCCAGCGAGGAGCGTTGGAGTCGGAGAGAGGGTGACCCGGCGGTCATGGTCAGATTGTTCACCGTTTGCCCAAGAATCGGGACAAATCTAGGAGAGCGCGCATGCTCTGTGTATTTGGATAGTGTCGAGGTGGCAAGGGAAGAGTCCACGCGAAACATGGTGGGCCCGTCTTCCTCCCCGCGAGGCCGTGCCAGGCTGATGAGACAATGGATGGCGGCTTCCTTCGATTCATCGTCCCTTTCCTTCCCTTTACCCTTGCCCTCCAAGCCCCCCACGAAAGCACCGCAGAGCATGAAGAGCTGCTCCCATGTCTGGACATCGCAATACCACCACCAATCCTCACAAAGGATTCGGAGGGATAGCAGCAGCAGCTCGACAATACGATCTGGGAGAGTGGGCGCTTCGTTTCGGCGGAGTATTGACGTCAGAGGGAACATGGTATAAGAGACGAGCGATGGGTTGAAATTGAAACCCGAGTTGTGATGTTTTTGGAGAACATTATGGAGGTCTCCAAGAAGGGATAAGACCCGAGGGATGATGGCAGGAGTGAGAAACGAGTTTTCGAGTAACGGCACACATATTGGCTTCAGCTGTTATACGGTAAGCGGGCAGTAACAACAAGATGTGAATGCGAGTACCTCTCTAAACACCTCCCGATCTCGTGCTTCTGGCATTGAGACTGGACGCCGAGAACCACGCAAGGGCTGCTAGTGCCAGAACTACAAGGCTGGCGCGAGCCGTGGTTCCTGTCTGACCAAAGATCCGGAGATCCGGGAGATCTAGGGCATGTTCCGGCACGCCAATCGCTCGCGAGCCGATTCATTTCACTTCTTCATGTCTCTCTGACTCAGTTTTTCCCCTCTAAGTACTCTCGTGTCATACACATAATTTATTCACATCTCCTCTATGCAAGCCTATCGTTGATTCTTTCAAGCATGTCCTTATCCTGTCCCCGAGTCCTTCTCATCGACTCCTACGATTCCTTCACTCATAAGTGAGTCTTGACGGCCTCCCCTACGACTTCTTACCAATACAACCTTCACAAGTCTTGCTGCACTATGCCGGAAAGCAATACCTGACGCGCACATATATATCATCCGGAATGACCAGCTCTCTATTCAAGAATTGTCGTCCATCCTTCCCCAGTTTGCCGCTGTCATCGTTGGTCCAGGCCCCGGATCCCCCGATGTACCTGCGGATATTGGCGTCGTCTCGAGACTCTGGACTCTCCATGAACATGAACTTATCCCAGTATTTGGAGTCTGTCTTGGGCTTCAGAGCCTCTCCATCGAGTTCGGCGCCCGCCTCAAGCGGCTGAACGTCGTGAAGCATGGCCAGATATCCCAGATACACCATGATGGCACTGGCCTGTTCAAGGGCATCGGGGAGACGTACGCGGTGCGGTATCACTCCCTGCACGTGGTCCTGCAGGATGATGGCAATCTCGAACCCCTGGCATGGGCGGATGACGGATTTGAGAACGGGCAGGTCGTGATGGCTGTCAAACATCGGACGCGACCATTCTGGGCTGTCCAGTACCATCCAGAATCTGTACGCACATCAGAAGGCGGCCTTCAGGTACTACAGAATTTCTGGAGGTTGGCAAAAAGCTGGTACGCGTATCATGGACGAGTACCACAGCCATGGTCAAACGAAGCACTCGCGATGGTCGGACCGTCATGGCCCCAACCCAGTTCCTCCACCCTCTCGCCCTCGCAGGACGATGTGGCCATCAAAGTGACAGCATCCGTCTTGCACATCCCCGGTGTGCCTGTTGTGCACATATGCGACCTCCTTGGTGCTCAAGACGAGTCCTCGCCATTCGTGCTGTTGGAATCTGCCGCTCAACCGGGACGATTCTCCATCATCGGCTGCGTCGATAGCGATTCAACCAAGTTAACTTACACCTTGGGCGACAAGTATATCCGCCTGTCGCGAGGCCCAGAACGTTGGCTGGAGCAACTCGGCTCCATGGATGTCTGGTCATGGTTGACATCTTTCATGCGGTCACGAAGGGCAACCGACGGCCCTTCGGGCACACCGTTCTGGGGCGGCCTGATTGGCTACATTGGCTATGAGCTTGGGCTAGAGTCGCTGCAAGTGCCCCTTCCATTCCGCAAAGGCACCTCCCAACGGCGTCATCCTGACCTCAACCTCGTCTTCGTTGAGCGGAGCGTCGTCGTAGACAGACACTTCGACCGTGTTTATATTCAGTCCCTCAAAGCTAATGACGGCTCATGGTTATGTGAAGTAGCCAACCGTTTGACCATAGCTACTCCATCGCCCTCTAATGTGTCGCCTCACGACCTTCCCCCGCTTTTCTCCCGACCTCCGACCATCCACCTGCCTGACGAGTCTCTGTACAAGTCCCGCATATTAGCTGCCAAGGACTATCTAGCATCCGGAGACTCCTACGAGCTCTGCCTTACGGCTCACACCAACGTGACGGTCCAACTTCGACCGAGGCTCACAAGCTCATCCTGGGACCTCTACAAGCTACTCCGCAAGAACAACCCAGCTCCTCATTCCGGATATATTCGCCTGCAACCTTCAACACTTCTGTCCTCATCTCCGAACGGTTCTTATCATACTC
>WTXD01000168.1:0-22869 GCA_022496205.1 Gloeopeniophorella convolvens | reverse complement strand
CCGTAGATGGTCTGCCGACGATGTCCGGTTGCACCTGCTTGGCAAGGGTGATATCGATGTCGTTCGGACGCTCAATCCGCTCGCGAAGCATCTCTCTGCTGAGCAGGGACTCCATGACGGCCTAGGTGCGGTGAGCGCCCCACCAACGAGCGAAGTCAACGGACAGCGCCCACCATGGTGTCCAGCAGGCCGAGGTTTATCGCGAATATGCTGAAGACGTTCGTGGTCCGGAACCGTTGCCAGGCCACGAGGTACGCGATGCTGAAGATGGACGCGAAGAGCCCGGTCTGTACCGCATGCCGGATCAGGTAGCTGATGACCGTGTCCGACCTCAGAAACCCGCTACGCGACTTGTGGAGCGCGCGCATCAGGAGGCCTGTCCAATCGGCGGAGCAGCCCGTTCAATACATAATGCGGTTCGCAGCTGGCTACAAACACGTTGTGCTTACCATTGATGAGGACGGCGCCCAGCACTTGTGAGATGTACCAGACCGCGACCAGGATACTAATTGTTTTCACCCCATGCTGTCCCCAAGGATGCCTGCCAGTGGGGTGGAACGGCGTCAGTAAGGACGCGTCATCAAACGACATGGGTTCATACACCGTTGTTGTCCAGGTCAGGATGCAGACGGCGATCGCGCTCACCGGCGAGATGATTGCTGGGACGGCCGTGCAGATCATCTGGGCCTTGCTTCCTGTCAGACGGTAGAGTCTTCCGGAGCGGTCGGAGTCAGCCTCCTGCAGGATGGTGTGTCGAGCACAGTGAGTTGTCTCCTTGCTTACCGGTTTATCATGTAGACGTTCGTGATAGATGTGATCACAGCTGTCACGATTGGCGAGGACGAGAACGGCCACAGGAAGACTTGAATGCAAAGCGTGACTACTGAGCGCGGAAACAGGGAGGAGAAGGCCTCACTCACTCCTTGGCATCTTGAACGTCGAATATTGGATGATACTGCCAAAGCCTCCGTGAACCAGAGTACGGCTGCCGAGCACACTGCGTGCTCACCAATATTTCCACACAAGATAGAACAGCCTGGAAACAAGTAGGTTTAATTCCTTAAGTTTACATGTGAATTGAAATCGGCGACAAACGTCGATAGATGGTACGTGTGAAGGATGAAGAGAGCCATTAGGGAAGCTCTGGCGAATGTATCAGCGGGATGCCAGACGGCGGAGGGGATCAGTGAGTGAAGCAGCACCTGAGTCTAGACGAATCCTTGTATCCTATTCAAATGAGCGTCAGAATCAAGCGTCAAATAGTTCGAGCCTTATGGACTCACGATACTCGAGATAGCTGAGGAACTGGTGCATGACATATCCGTAGAGGGCGAAGTTCACTGGCGCGCGGTGACAAGATGATGTCTAGCCTCACCAATTCGTGAACAGTGGATGTTGGAACTCACAGGTGACAGCGATCAGCAACGTTCCTGCACAGCGCGGGTAATCGTAAAATTGGACAGAGGGCTCAGCCAACAAAGCCATACCGAGCTTCACCGGGACATCATTCTGCTGCGAGTCTGCCAGGTCGGAGATTGGCATGGGGCGCGACTCACACGACAGCGGGGGTAACAGGGAAACAGTGGCGGCTGGGGAGGCCAGTCCTCACCACCTTAGCATTTTAAATGTAAAACGGTGCACCAGCGTGCATCCGCAACGTTTTGCACATCATGCGTCCCCAGCGGCCTGTATGCCAGAGAGGGTTATATTCACAAGATAAACTTTGCCTGGGGGGCGTCATCGATTGAATGTGTGACGAATATTAATGGGGCGTGCCCTTTACAGTAATCAAGCTCTACAATCTAGACCGGCCCTCCTCGAAACTCGCATTACACGTTGCCGGTCGCCCGGGGTACAAGCTGCTTCTGCGGTCTTTCGCCAACGTGAGTGTCGTGGAATGTTGTGCGCAGCACATGGCTCTGTTGCTACTAGCAAAGACTCATCATTCGGCATGCGGTCGGACTCAGGCTCCGACCTCCGCTGAGGACTATCCGCCACTACTTACTACGCTCATCCTGTAATCTATGAGACAAGTCAGGATACTCCACGGCAGCTGCCTGATCTGCTCCATGAATGAAATGCGAGCTGATGGCACTCTAGCTTGATCTAGGTTGAACACGCTCGCGGTGAGGTGTGCATGTGCATGTGCTGGACAGCTGTCGCACCTGTTTGCCATGTGTTATGTCAAGGTCTCTCGGTTGCTACATCTGATCTCGAAGCTCGAGATGCCTCAGCAGGGTTTCCAACAGTGTTTGTGCTGGAGCCGATATCGCGACAGGGTGGCAAGGAAAGGCTAGAGATTACATGCGATGGTGTATACGAGTGCTATATTTAACCCAAGTATGCTGAAACCGCCGTAGGTGGCAAGAATTGCTGCGTTGATCCTGACGCGACCGATCGAGCAAAGAGGTGAGGAATTCAGTTCGTGGTTCAAGTTATCGCGGAATATTTTTCGCTGCTGGGTCCCAGCATGCCGCCACAGTGGCGGATCGAACTCCGACAGACCCCGACAGTCCTGCAACTTGACCCATTCTAATTTGGTAACTGCTCACTCTTTCGTTATTACTTCACTCTTTCGTTATTCCCCACTCCGGGCGGTCCGCACTCGTCTCCCAGCACCCGCTGCAGGAGCGGGAACTCTGACCTTTTTATCCCCATGGCCCTGTATGCGCCCCTACGCCCCCACGCCACGCCACGATCCGCCGCGCCTCCTACCGCCCGGTGTGTCAGACGGGTCGCACACGGCCACGTGGCGCTGCAACCGCGACCGTGCCCGCGACCGCGCACCTGTCCCCGCGACCGGCGCCCGCGCTTCCCGCCCGCGCCTACACTTGGCTGTGCGTCCGCGCGTGCAATTGTGCGGTCACTGATGTCGGCCCCGCGGCTTGCCCGTGACCCCTACTCTTTGGCTTTGCGGTTCCCGGCAGAAGGCACAGGTGCGACACGTGCTGGCAATACTGCTAGTACCGTACCACCTGTGGCTGCTGTGGGTGCCGGGGCCTACTGCAGCATCCCCGAGTCCTCTCTGTGATAACGAGGGAACGTGGGCAGTAATCCTACATAGCGAGCAATGGGCCATTAGCACCCTGGTGACAGCATGCCCATGATGCATAGTAGTGGGCCGGGTTCCCGCGCTTGAACTGTGCTCAACCTGTGCAGGACGCACACCCTCTGGCTCTACGTCGTGCGTCCAGCGAGGTCAATATGCCGCACGCCCCGCGAGGTGCCGTTGGTGTGTCACGTCGCTGTCGCGTTTCGGGGTCTTCGACCGCACATCACGGGGTGATGGCTGCTGCCTTGCGGGACGCATCGCGCACCGCCACGTGCGCGTCGCACCCGCGTCGCGGCCAGCCTGTGGCGGGTCATGCGGCATGCCATAGGCTAGGGTGCGCGCGCCCGCATGGCTTTCCCCCTTCCCAGTACCCTCCCCACTCAATAGTGACTTATGTTTTCGTCATGTCCAGAACACCTCTCTTTGTGTTTATATTACTGAATAACACGGGGGTTTTCTCCATTATACCCGGCTCCCCATGACGGCGGCTGCATTCGAGCCCCGGGAGAGCCCGGTTCAGCCGTCCGAATCCCGGCTCTGATATGTAAAGGTTCGGCTCGCCTACTCCGAGCTTGAGCGCAGTCCCGGCCTCAAGCTCGTGACCGACCCACGACATCCCTCTCCTTCCTCCTTGCACCTCTTTCTTTCTGCATTTTGTAGACAATACCTCCTCAAGGTGCACCAGACTCCATCATGTCTGCACCGACTGCTAGGAAGCGTATGCTGCGTGCATGGTGACTGTCATTTGTGTGCTGATGTTCGCAGCTCGTCTACGGCCATGACGGCCATGCCATTCTATGTGACACTCACGGCGCGCGCCATCGCCGGGTCTTCGAGCGCATTCTACTCTCTTGGCGCGCAGCACCCCCTGTTCGCCGCTGCGTTGCTCACCGACACGTGGTCGTGCGCGCGCTGCAGATGTTGTCAGTACGTTTCCTTGGTGCGGATCTTGGCGAGACATCGGCGCGATCCAGATGCCGTGGCGAATACCCTCTTCTTTATGTATGTAGGTCACAATCCGCATGCAGGTCGAGCGCTGGAAGTCGTCCGTCGGCCTCCTTGACTCGTTCCGCTCTATCATTCGCTCGGAAGGGTGCGTAGCTTGGATTCTGCCGCGTCTCGGTTGACGCTGAATGTTCCTGCTGCAGCTTTGGGCGGCTGTATGAGTCACCGCGGTGCGTAGCGGGCTCCCTGGTCGCACGATGCGCAGTTGACACACCCGCCGCCCACAGGCCTGGTGCCCCTCTACTCCTCGAGGC
This sequence comes from Gloeopeniophorella convolvens, assembly GCA_022496205.1. Taxonomy (NCBI): domain Eukaryota; kingdom Fungi; phylum Basidiomycota; class Agaricomycetes; order Russulales; genus Gloeopeniophorella; species Gloeopeniophorella convolvens. The sequence continues at coordinate 18,558 of WTXD01000168.1, read as the reverse complement.
ACCGAAGTGTGCCACGGAATGCCCGGTGCTCATCGCCGCCCCATCCAGCGCCGCGAACAACTTCTGGGGCAAAACGTTCAAGACGCTCCCCATCCTCACGGGCTGCAGCGCCGGCGCGACGGAGAGCTTCGTCGTCGTGCTCTTCGATCTCGTCAAATCAAGCAAGCCTGCTCCTGTTTCCTGCCCAGCGCCCCAGTCGCTAATCCGCTCTCCTGACAGGCTGCAGGACAGGTTGAGTACGTATGGCGTTCCACTCGATGTCGAGCGGGAGATCGTGCGCAAGGGCGCCCCCCTCCCCCCCGGGCCTGTACTCCGGGACGAAAGCCACGTTCCGGTGATGTATGGCGCTGCGGCGCGGCGCATGCCATGTAATGCCGCCCGGCACCGCGCAGGCATCTATGGTGGAACAGTGCTACTTTGACACGATCTTCCGGGTCAAGGCCATGCTCCCAAAGGCCGAGGTCCGTCGCATCATTTTTCCCCAGTGCGCCCTGGAACAGCGAGCTGAGCCCACCCCAAGACGTCTCAGAAAGAGCAGCTGATCAACTTCATCTCTGGATCTGTCGAAGGCTTCGCCGGAACGGTCGTAAGTACTCCGTGAGTTGCCGATTTCGGCCCGGTCCAGGTCACGTAATTATGCTGATTTACCCAGATTCGGTTGTAAGCCGCTTGCTGATTGCGACGCGCAAGTCCCTGACGCTCATACGTATCGTGTGCAGACCGTAAGGTCTCGTATTCAGGGCGTGGAGAAGGTCCCGGACACCGTGCCAAAGTACAACTGGACCTATCCCGGGTGCGTTCTTCTCGGTGCCGCGCCGGTCCCTCTGAGCGCTCACACCCAGCGCGCGCCAGCACCGTCACCTCTCCGCGAAGAAGGCCCAGCGGCATTGTACGAGGCTTCATGCCGAAGGTGCTCCAGCTCGCGCCTGGCGGCCGGTGTACTGTTGTCGTGGTCGGGTTCCCCCCGGGCGGTGTTCAGGAAGGGTATTTCGCGGTGCCTCGGAGCCCCACTGTCAATAACAACGCTGCGCTGCAGCAATCGGCCCGCCGTACACCCGAGACAAGGTAATATATCGCTCCCCTCTCCACCTCCTTCCTGTCCATTGATACACGCCATGCACAACTCGGATTCACTTGACGGCCTACACGCTGTGACATCCGACCCCCAGGCGGCCGCCCTCGCCGCTGGTTGATCATAGCTCATGAATGTTTCGTATCAGTGTGGTCCCATTGATGGTCTGTCGACGATGTCCGGTTGCACCTGCTTGGCAAGCGTCACATCAATGTCATTCGGATTCTCAATCCTCTCGCGGAGCATCTCTCTGCTGAGCAAGGACTCCATGATGGCCTAGCCGCCGTGAGCGCTGCACCGACGATCGATTGCAATGGATAGCGCCTACCATGGTGTCCAGCAGGCCGAGGTTTATCGCGAATATGCTGAAGATGTCCGTGGCCCGGAACCACTGCCAGGTCACGAGGTACGCGATGCTGAAGATGGACGCGAAGAGCCCGGTCTGTATCGCCTGGCGGATGAGATAGCTGATGACGGTGTCCGACCTCAGGAACCCGCTGCGCGTGTTGTGGAGCGCGCGCATCAGGAGGCCTGTCCAGCGGGCGGAGCAGCCCGTTCAATAAATGCGGTTGGCAGCTGGCTACCAAAACGTTGTACCTACCATTGATGAGGACGGCGCCCCCACTTGTGAGATGTACCAGACTGCGACCAGGACACTCATTGTTTTCATCCCATGCTGTCCCAAGGGTGCCTGGTGGGGTCGAACGGCGTCAGTGAGAACCCGTCATCAAATGCCAAACAACATGGGTGCATACACCGTTGTTGTCCAGTTCAGGATGCAAACGACGATTCCGGTCACCGGCGAGATGACTGCTGGGATGGCTGTGCAGATCATCTGGGCCTTGCTTCCTGTCAGACGGTACAGACTTCCGGAGGCGGAGTCAGCCTGCTGCAGGATGGTGTGTCGAGCACAGTGAGTCGCATCCCCGCTCACCGGTTTATCATGTAGATGTTCGTGAGAGATGTGATCACAGCTGTCACGACTGGCGAGGACGAGAATGGCCACAGGAATACTTGAATGCAAAGGACTGTTGAGTGCGGAAACAGGGAGAAGAAGGCCTTGCTCACTCCTTGGCATCTTGAACGTCGAAAATTGGATAATGCTGCCGACTTATCCGTGAAACAGAGTACGGCGGCCGACCATGCTGCGTGCTCACCAATATTTCCACACAAGATAGAAGAGCCTAGAAAACAGGTAGATTCAACTCCTTGAAGTTATATGTGAATTGAAATCGGCGACAAACGTCGATAAATGATACGTGTGAAGGAGGAAGAGAGCCGTTAAGAGAGCTCTGGGGAATGTATCAGCGGGATGCCAGGCGGCGGGGGACCAGTGGTTAGAGCGGCACCTCAGTCTAGACGAATCCTTGTATCCTGTTTAAATGAGCGTCAGAACTAAGTGTCGGATAGTGTGGGCTTTATGGACGCACGATACTCGAGATAGCTGAGGAACTGGTGCAGAACATATCCGTAGAGGGCGAAGTTCACTGCGCGAGGTGACGAAATGATGGCTCTTCAGCCTCACCAATGCGTGAACGCTAGATGTTGGAACTCACAGATGACAGCGATCAGCAGCGCTCCTGTACAGCGGGGTAATTGTAAGATTGGACAGAGGGAATCAGCCAACGAAGCCATACCGAGCTTCACCGGGACATCATTCTGCAGTGAGTCGGAGTCGGAGGTTGACATGGAGCGCAGTTCACGCAAAAGCGAGACAACAGGGAAACAGTGGAGGCTGGGGAGGCCAGTCCTCACCAAGTTGGCATTTTAAATGTAAAACGGCGCACCGGCGCATATCATCCCAAGTGCAACGGTTTGCACATCATACGTCCCCAGCGGCCTGTATTCCAGAGAGGGTTATATTTCCAAGATAAACTCTGCCTGGTGAGGGTCATAGATTGGATGTGACGAATATTAATGGGGCGTGTCCTTTACAGTAATCAAGCTCTGGGATCTAGATCAGCCCTTCTCGAGACTCACATTACATGTTGCCAGTCGTCCGGGGTACAAGCTGCTTCGGCAGTCTTTCGGTAACCTGAGTGTCGTGGAACGTTGTGCACAGCACATGGCTCTGCCGGTGTTGCTACAAGACTCATTCAGCATGCGGTCGGACTCAGGCTCCGACCTCCGCTGAGGACTATCCGCCACTACTTACCACGCTGGTCCTGTAATCTATGGGGTAAGTCAGGAGACTCCACGGCAGCGGCCTGTCTTACTCCATAAATGAAATGCAAGCTGATGGCGCTCTAACTTGATCTAGGATGAACACGCTCGCGGTGAGGTGTGCATGCATGTGCTGGACAGCTGTCGCACCTGTTTGCCAAGTGTTATGTCAAGGTCTTTCGGTTGCTGCATCTGATCTAAAAGTTCGAGATGCCTCATCAGGGTTTCCAACAGAGTCTGTCCTGGAGCCGGTATCGTGACAGAGTGTAAGGAGAGGCTAGACAAAGGCTAGAGATTACATGCAATGGTGTGTACGGTTGTTATATTTGGCCCAAGTATGCTGAAAACTGCCATAACTGGCAAGAATTTCTGCGTTTATCCTGACTCGACCGATCGAGCAGAAAGAGGTGAGGCAGTTTCAAGTTATCGCAGAATATTTTTCGCTGCTGGGTCCCAGCATACCGCCACAACAGCGGCCCGTCGAACTCCGCCAGTCCCCGACAGTCCGTGACTGCAACCCGACCCATTCTAACTTAGTAGCTGCTCACTCTTTCGTTCCTCCCCACTCCGGGGAGTCCGCACTCGTCTCCCACCACCCGCTGCTTCCGCTGCAGGAGTGGGGCTTTGACATTTTTTTCCCCATGGCCCTGCATGCGCCCTCCAGCACCAGCCTTACCTCACTACTGCGCCGCCACGCCGCCACGCCACGCCACGATCCACCGCGCCTCCTACCGCCCGCTGTGTGAGACGGGTAGCACACGGCCACGTGGCGCTGCAACCGCGACCGTGCCCGCGACCGCGCACCTGCCCCGCGACTGGCGTACGCGCTTCCCACCCGCGCCTACACTCGGCTGTGCGTCCGCACGGCCGTACGACTTGCCCGTGACGACGGTACCCCCGTGGCCCCTACCCTGTGGCTCTGCGGTCCCTGCAGAAGGCACAGGTGCAACACCTGCTGGCACACTGCCAGTAGTGTACCACCTGTGGCTACTGTGGGTGTCGTGGCTTACTGCAGCATGCCCGAGTCCTCTCTGTGATAATAAGGGAACATGGGCAGTAAGCATGCATAGCGAGCAATGTGCCATTAACACCCTGGTGAGCAGCATGCCCGTGATACGCGGTTGTGGGCTGGGTTCCCGTGCTTGAGTTGTGCTCGCATCTGTAGCAGGCCGCACACCCCCTGGCCCTACGCCGCCCGCCCGGCGAGGTCGATGTTCTCCAGTACGGCACGCGTGCGGCGGTGCCCTGCGTGCATACGAACGCATGTATACCCATGCGTGCGCACCTCCAGCGCCTTTTCTTGCTACGGAGTACCTTCATCAGTGGCACCTCGCAGGGCACGCTGTTGGCGGCAGCGGGTTGCGGAGCATGTTGTAAGTCGCCGTCTGCGGGCTCTGCGACCTGCAGGACCTCGCCGGCACCCCGCGTGCAACACTGCGTTGCGGCGCACGCCGGCGACGTCCTGCAGGGTGCACGGTGGGTCACCATTGCGTGCACGTCGAAGGGACCGTGTCGCCGCCGCGCGCCATACGACGTGCCGCAGATTGCACCGCCGGGGGCTGCGCGCTGCACGCCCTGCAGGACGGCAACCGCGTGTCCTGTAACGCAGCACTGACGGCCGCGCGCCCCACGAGACGCCGTTGGTGGCCTTATCATGTCGCTGTCGCGTCTTGGGGCCGTCGACCGCATATCACGGGGTGAGTGGCTGCTGTCTTACGGGATGCACCGCGCACCGCCACGTGCACGTCGGACCGTGTCGCAGCCACTGGCCTGTGGCGGGTCATGCGGCATGCCATAGGGTGTGCGCGCCCGTGCGCTATCGCCGGGTCTCCGAGATCCTCACATTCTATTCTCTTGGTATCCAGTGCCTTCCTGATTGCCGCTGTGCTGCTCACCGACACGTGGTCGTGTGCGCGCTGCAGATGTTGTCAATACCTTTCCTTGGTGCCGATCTTGGCGCTACGTCAGCGCGCTCAGACGCCGTGGTGCACACTCTCTTCCTTCTGCAGGTCAAAACCCGCATGCAGCTCGAACGCGGGAAGTCGTCCGTCGGCCTCCTTGGCTCGTTCCGCTCTATCGTCCGCGAGGGAGGGTGTCACGTGGCGATCCTGCCGCGTCATGTTCCTACTGCAGCTTTGGGCGACTGTATCGCGGTGGGTAGCGAGCTCCCTGGCCGCGCCGAGCGTAGCTGACGCACCCGTCGCGCACAGGCCTGGTGCCCCTCTGCTCCTCGAGGCACCGAAGCGTGCCACAGAATGCATGATGCTTATTGTTGCCCCACCCGGTGCCAGTACGAACGACTTCTGGGGCAAGACATTCAAGACGCTCTTCGGCGAGGCGGAGATGACGTAGAAGCTCCATCCTGACGGGCTGCAGCGCTGGCGCGACGGAGAGCTTCGTCGTCGTGCCCTTCGATCTCGTCAAAATCAAGCAAGCCCACTCTTGTTCCCTTCCCCGCACCCCAGTCGCTAACCGGTTCTTCCGGCAGGCTGCGGGACGTGCGGTGGTCTGCTCGACGTCGTGCGGCAGATCGTGCGCAAGGATGGGGTCTTAAGCCTGTATTCCGGAATGGAGGCCACGTTCTGGCGGTGCGTGGCACTACGGACTGTGGCGCGATGTGGCGCATGCTAACGCCGCCCGGCACCGTGTAGGCACCTATGGTGGAACGGCGCTACTTTGGCACGATCTTCCAGGTCAAGCAGGCTGCCGTGCGTGCCAAGTGCCACGTGCTCCCAAGGCCAAGGTCCGTCGTAGCGCTCCGCGCGCGCACGGACACAGCGAGCTGAGCCCACCCCAGATGCCACACACAGAAAGAGCCTCTGAATAATTTCATCTCTGGATCTGTCGGAGGTGTCGTCAGGACGGTCGCAGTTAATACTTACTCCCGGGTGACTCGTCGCTGATTTCAATCGGGTCGCGGTCACGTGATTGTACTGACTTACGCGCTCCACCCGCACCTCAGGCAGCCCATCAATCCCTTACGTCAGCACCTCCGAGGCCCATTCTTGTCAGTGTGGGAACGACACCTCAGAGGCCTCGGGTTAGGATCATCCCGCTTAATACAGCTGCCCTGATGTGCAGAAATGATCGCAGAATCACCGTGGGATCATTCCCTGCACATCTGAGATTATCCTATTGCCTTAAGCCCACCCTAAAGATTATCCCACTCCATCAACGACTATACTTGTGCTATAAATAAGTTACGCCATGCTAAGATGCACCATTAATTCCTTGAGATCATCACACTGCTTATGCAGGTATACGGGATCATCTCAGGCATATGGGATCATCTCCAGGATAGGCTATATGATCCCACGATTCTGAGATCATCTTCAGACATCTTCAGAGCGGGGCCCGAGATTATGACCTACCATTCCCAAACCATTCCGCCAATGATCCCGGCAGCCCCTGAGATAATCTCACGGGTAGGAACCTCGGCCCGGCCCCGGCTGTTGCGTTCCCTTTCAAGCCCGGACGTCCGGCTGGCTATACCCCCGAGATCGGATCGCGCGTGCAGCACAGATGCATTCCCGCACTTGCTATCTCTCTTGGTGTCACTCACACTATTCTTAAACACACCCCACCTGACTGTCACAATCAGATTTCACGCACACCTAAGCCATCCTCACATACGCCACCTTCGTTAGTGTCGCACACAAGTCACACACAATTTCCAAGCATGCACAGAACCCATTAAGACATTTATTGCAAGTGTGCATGTGCTGTGCAGTGACTTTACCGTGAATACAACGTGCATTCAATTCTGGCATCTCCACTCTGAGTCCACATGCAGGTGGGCCCTTGTAACATGGGTCATATAGCAAGGATACGTAGCAAGGACAGGCTATAGGCCTTTCGAAGCTTGAGCTTGAGGCTTGAAGCTTGAAGCTTGAAGCTTGAAGACGCGAACATGTCGCTGCGCTCTTATAAGAAATGCATTGTTGATCTACACGTGATCTCTACACATTGTTGATCTGCACGTCGTGGGAAGCCGCACTACGGTCCGAAGGCCATGCAGAGGCGACGGTGACCCGGTGTGGTCTAGCCCCGGGCCGCAGCTCGAGTAGTAGTTACTAGTTACAATGCATGATATGATCTATGATCTCACAGTTGAGTGGGATAAACCCAAAGTCGAGAATCCGAGATGACCGGTCGACCTTGGAAACTACACGGGTCATCCCAGGACATCCCTTTATACAATGATCTCACAGACACCGGATCATCTTGGGGTATCCTTTGCGATGATCTCACAAGCGTAGGGTCGTCTCAGGCGTCGCTCGCGATGATCCAAGCATCTGCGCGAGGTAACCTCACCGACGCGATGATCCCAAGACATTCCTTGCGATGATCACACCAGTCTATTATCCTGAAACATCCCTTGAGATGATCTCACAAGCATGGGGTCGTCTTAGGTGTCACCCACGATGATCTAAGCATTTGCGCGAGGTAGCCTCGCCGGTGCGACGATCCCGAGACATCCCTTGCGATGATTCGCAAGCACTAGATTATCCTATGACATCCCTTGCGATGATCTGACAAGCACGGGATCATCCCACGTCACTTATGATGATCTGAGCATTTGCACGAGATAGCCTCACCGGCGCGATGATCCGAAGACCTTTTTCTTCGTGTCCATTAACGTGCGTCTCGGCATACAGATGGGCAGGGAAGGTTTGGAAACGGGTTGAAGGGATGTGCTGCATGACGCAGTCCCTATTACATTACTCTCAGCAGTGGCAGGAGCGTAAAAAGGAGCGTACTTTTGTTAGAGCCGATATTCAAAGAGGACTAGATGCATTCGCAGATAGGCAGTTCACTATGTGTTACTGCCTTTCCCTTCGATTCTATCATCAATGGACATTAGTTGTAAAGGGTGATGATCCCAAGACATCCCTTGCGATGATTTCACAAGCACATTATCCTAGAACATCCTTTGAGATGATCTCACAAGCGTGGGGTCATCCCAGGCGTCACTCGCGATGATCTAAGCATTTGTGCGAGATAAATATCAGGTTGAATGCGTGAGATAAGTTATCCTCGGCAGTGCGATGATCTCAAGACATCCCTTGCGATGATTCGCAAGCACTAGATTATCCTATGACATCCTTTGCGATAATCTCAGAAGCATGGGATCATCCCAGGCGTCGCTCGCGATGATCTGAGCATTTGCGCGAGATAACCTCACCGGCGCGATGATCCCGATACATTCCTTCCGATGATTTTACAAGCACACCGTCCTAGGACATCCCTTGAGATAATCTCACAAGCACGGGGTCATCCCACGCTTCATTCACGACAATTTCAACAATTGCGCGAGAAGTTGAATGCGCGAGACACAATCTTGGCTTAGCGTCCTCCTTCGCGCTGGTACATCATCGCGTCTCGATTGACGAATCTGTGTATCGTCGATTAGATAGTGATTCACGTCTCATTGCATGGTACGTACATGTTCAAGTTGTAACTTTCCCAGTCCTGGCCTTCATCCTCGGGCCTGCGCACAAAGGGCTCCTCGAGGCGTTTCAGGGTATGCCCAAGCGCAAACGCGGGAATGGGACGGACCGTGCGGATGACTTGCTGGGGATCGAGGAACCCGAAGGCTCCTCGTTCTTACTGAGGGAATGTAGGACAGCGGCGAAGTCACTTTCGTGACCATCCTCCCCGATTGTTCTTGTTGACCCCGAACCGGCGCACCCAACCGGAACTCGATCGCCTGCGGCGGCGACAGGGCGCCGTCTGCCTGTCGGGGATGCACTACGGTGTGAGATGCCCAGCACTCGTACGTACCAGCACTGATGCCTTATCTTCGGGGGAGAGCACTATGATGTCGGCATCCGTTGTGACGCAGAGCCCTGGGGAGGTTATAAGACGTCCTGCGGATTTTTTTAAGCGCGCAACATATCCACCTCCACGAGCCTCAGGACCTGATGGCCAAGTCTGAGAACCTAGAGTTTCTCGCGCTCCTGCTCGCATTTCCTGCGGAAGGCGGAGCAATAGTGAGTTCAACATCGAACAAAGGAGTGATAACATCGCTTAGGGGTTTGTAGCGCATACGATGGAGCATGCCTCGCCCTCCTGATTCCGCGGCGCCATCGACCGCCACTGCCTCCCCGACCTCCGAGACGCCGGCCGGCGCCGCCTCTCCTCCGCCTCCTCCGCCGCCTCCTCCTGCTGCTCCAAGTGCGGCGCACGACGAGGAGACGGATGTGAGCGGTCAAACCGTTCTCGATGAATGGGAGGAGCGCATCTCGACCCCGAGTGAGGGTGAGCCCTCCGGCTCTACAAGCGCGCCCCGCACCAACGGCGCGGACGCCGCCGAGGATTCAAAGAGGGACAGAAAGCGCTCCCGCGGCGCCTCTCCCGAGCCCGACCGCGGCGAGCGCAAGCTCTCGGGCAAGCTGCCGCCGCTGCGCTGCCCCCAGGACTCTGTATCGCATGTGTGAGTGTTGCGACCCCCTAACATGACTGCGGACTCACCAAATTCGACACCCCCGCAGAGATCGTGTTGCTGCCTCCGGGTAGTATTTCTTGGGCACGCAGGGCGAAGACGAACAGCGATGATTATTATAGTGCGCTAGTAGTGTACGATATGTGATTAAAACAAAGCCGCTATTTATGCTTGCGGGACCTCATCTCAAGGCGTGAGTTCCGCTGGGGCCGGATACCGACGCCTCAATATTTCAATGAGACCTGATGGGGGATGCGCCCTGAAGTGAGTTACTTGGTGGGAGAGGCAGCAGCAACGCACCTTGGTATGAAACTCCTTCGGACTCCACGCTGCGCTTGAGGAGGGCCCACTTTTGGTGCAACTTGTGGGCATTCCAGGGCCAGGAGTCATCGGAGAGTGAGGCCCAGGGAATGACCTCCTCGCTGTCCAATCCCAGGGCACCGATCCTGTGGTTTCAAGTCAGATAGGGTGTGCGCGGTGAGATGTACTCACTTGTGTACGAGAATTACAGAATCCTCGCTCTTCCAACGGCTACCCGGCCATCATTGCGCGTGCGGGGCTCCAGGGAGTCGTGCCTCCACGGGTCCGCGTTAGATATGCACCAGAATAACTCAGAAGCTCGCCACGTGCTGGGACTCGGTGGAACAATTCGTGAGGGAAGGTAAGTTGTGTATGCGCCTCTGAGGAGCGCACGGTGATCACCCGCGCGACAGGGACATCTGTACGGACGGGCCCGTCTACGAAGGAGGAGGATGCCCTCCTCAGGGACGCTCTCAAGTGTTTTGAGGTACGTACGCATCCACGACCGTCACTGATAACCATTACCTTTAGGAATGCAACCTATCAGGGGAAGATGTCGACCGCCTGATCTTCGGGGAGATACGAGACCAGACGATCTGGGGCTTCCTAGGTGCGCCGCTAACTACATAATACCCTATGGCATCAACTGACTTCCGCTCGAAGCGCGACAGTGCCCGGGGTGCGGGGTGCGCGAGGTGTACCACCATGTCCATCAGACGTTGCACCCCGATGGAGGCGAAGGCTCGTGGTCGGCAGTGGACGACTTGTCATTGATGAGGTACGTCCCCAGCATGCTCTAGACTGCTTCAAAGGGTGCTGATGCGCTCTCAGACTGGCTGACGTGCACTCCCATGACTGGGAAAAGATCGGTGAGGTACTCCGGGGCTCGCCCACCGACTGCCGAGACCGGTGGCAGATGCGCGCGGAGAACTGCAGGGAAGATCAGACCAAAGGTGACCCCACGGTTTCCGACGGGCGCGCGCAATTCGGTGACAATGCTCTAGGTCGTTGGAGCGCTGCCGAGGAGGCGCGTTTCACGGAGATAGTGCGAGATCTCTTCCCTTCAACTCCAGGCTTGCGCGCACAAACCTGTCGCAAATTTGGAAAGACGTATTCAAGCGCATGGAACACACTTGTTGACCCAGACTGTTGCAACAAATGTTGAGCTCGTGATGTCTTTGGGGATGCCGTTGACACGGGATGGCGTAGGCACGATTCCCTGAAGCCCCGCGCACGCAATAATGGCCAGGTTGTCTGTTGGAGGTACGAGGATTTTATGGTCCCTGTGCACAAGTAAGACCGCCGCCTCACGCATTCTCTTCAATCAGGTTGATAGGATTGCCCACTTGGAAATAGGCAGGGAGGAGGCAGTCCCGTGGGCTTCCCTCTCGGACGACTCGTGGTCCTGGAATGCCCACGAGTTGCACCAGAAGTGGTTCATTCTCAAGCAGGGCGTGGCGTCCGAGGGTGCTTCTCACCGAGGTACGTCATTGACGCCTCTCCGCACCAAGTATCTCACTACAGCGCGCTTCCCGCATCAGAGATCGTTGAAGCATTGAGGCGTCTTTATCCGGCCTCAGCGGAACTCGTTCAAGCAGGGGATGCGCCGAAAGCATAAATAGCGCCTTGGTTTTCATCATAGCGTACTATAACAATGATCGTTATTCATCTTCGCCTCGCATGCCCAAGAAATGTTACCCGGAGGCTGCAACATCGCTCCCACAAGATCGTGCCGATATCGGTGAATCCGCGAACATCATAGGAGATCCAGACACTCACCCGCGCAATACAGACCCCTGGGGGCGGCGGTGCAGTGGCAGCGGGGCGTTTCCCTTGCGCTCCTGGGGATCAGTCACGGGAGATTGGTGGCGGGGGCGCATCCCGACCCTCTCGGAATCCTCGGCGTCGTTGGCCCCGTTGACCAGCCCGTGCTCACAGATCCAGAGAGTTGACCCTCACCCGGGGTCGACACCGTTCTGGAGAATGGTTTGGCCACGCGTTCGTCTCCTCGTCCTCGGCCGCAGTGGGGCAGGAGGAGACGCAGCACCACCCCGCGCCCCGGGGTTCGGGGAAGCAGGGCGGTGGATGGCACCGCAGAATCAGGAGCGCGGGGCACGCCCATCGTACGCGCTACAAACCCTTAACGATGTTATCACTCCTTGTTCGATGTTGAACTCACTATTGCTCCGCCTTCCACAGGAAATGCGAGCAGGAGCGCGAGAAACTCTAGGTTCTCAGACTTGGCCATCAGGTCCTGAGGGCTCGTGGAGGTGGACATGTTGCGCGCTTAAAAAAATCCGCAGGACGTCTTATAACCTCCCCAGGGCTCTGCGCCACAACGTATGCCGACATCATAGTGCTCTCCCCCGAAGACAAGACATCAGTGCTGGTACGTACGAGTGCTGGGCATCTCACACTGTAGTGCATCCTCGACAGGCAGACGGCGCCCTGTCGCCGCCGCAGGCGATCGAGTTCCGGCTGGGTGCGCCGGTTCGGGTCAACAAGAACAATCTGGGAGGGTGGTCGCGAAAGTGACTCGTCGCCCGCCTTACATTCCCTCAGTACGAGTCAGGAGCCCCCGGGTTCCTGGATTCCCAACAAGTCATCCGCAAGGTCCGTCCCATTCCCGCGTTTGCGCTTGGGCGCACCCTGGAACGCCTCGAGGAGCCCTTTGTGCGCAGGCCCGAGGATGAAGGCCAGGACTGGGAAGGTTACAACTTGAACATGTACGTACCATGCAATGAGACGTGAATCACTATCTAATCGACGATACACAGATTCGTCAATCGAGACGCGATGATGTACCAGCGCGAAGGAGGACGCTAAGCCAAGATTGTGTCTCGCGCATTCAACTTCTCGCGCAATTGTTGAAATTGTCGTGAATGAAGCGTGGGATGACCCCGTGCTTGTGAGATTATCTCAAGGGATGTCCTAGGACGGTGTGCTTGTAAAATTATCGGAAGGAATGTATCGGGATCATCGCACCGGTGAGGTTATCTCGCGCAAATGCTCAGATCATCGCGAGCGACGCCTGGGATGATCCCATGCTTCTGAGATTACCGCAAAGGATGTCATAGGATAATCTAGTGCTTGCGAATCATCGCAAGGGATGTCTTGAGATCATCGCACTGCCGAGGATAACTTATCTCACGCATTCAACCTGATATTTATCTCGCACAAATGCTTAGATCATCGCGAGTGACGCCTGGGATGACCCCACGCTTGTGAGATCATCTCAAAGGATGTTCTAGGATAATGTGCTTGTGAAATCATCGCAAGGGATGTCTTGGGATCATCACCCTTTACAACTAATGTCCATTGATGATAGAATCGAAGGGAAAGGCAGTAACACATAGTGAACTGCCTATCTGCGAATGCATCTAGTCCTCTTTGAATATCGGCTCTAACAAAAGTACGCTCCTTTTTACGCTCCTGCCACTGCTGAGAGTAATGTAATAGGGACTGCGTCATGCAGCACATCCCTTCAACCCGTTTCCAAACCTTCCCTGCCCATCTGTATGCCGAGACGCACGTTAATGGACACGAAGAAAAAGGTCTTCGGATCATCGCGCCGGTGAGGCTATCTCGTGCAAATGCTCAGATCATCATAAGTGACGTGGGATGATCCCGTGCTTGTCAGATCATCGCAAGGGATGTCATAGGATAATCTAGTGCTTGCGAATCATCGCAAGGGATGTTCCAGGATAATAAACTGGTGTGATCATCGCAAGGAATGTCTTGGGATCATCGCGAGCGACGCCCGAGATGACCCTATGCTTGTGGGATCATCGCAAAGGATATCCTACGATGATCCGGTGTCTGTGAAATCATTATATAAAGGGGATGTCCTGGGATGACCCGTGTAGTTTCCAAGGTCATCTCGGATTCTCGACTTTGGATTTATCCCACTCAACTGTGTGAGATCATAGATCATATCATGCATTTATGTGCTACATAATTAGTAACTAGTACTCGAGCTGCAGCCCGGGGCCAGACCACACCGGGTCACCGTCGCCTCTGCATGGCCTTCGGACCGTAGTGCGGTTTCCCACGACGTGCAGATCAACAATGTGTAGAGATCACGTGTAGATCAACAATGCATTTCTTATAAGAGCGCAGCGACATGTTCGCATCTTTACGCTTCGAGCTTCAAGCCTCAAGCTTCAAAAGGCCTATAGCCTGTCCTTGCAGTGTAGCATCACCCGCAAACCTCCTTGCATATCCTTGCTATATGACCCATGTGCGACACTAACGAAGGCGGCATATGTGAGGATGGCTTAGGTGTGCGTGAAATCTGATTGTGACAGTCAGGTGGGGTGTGTTTAAGAATAGTGTGAGCGACACCAACAAGAGAGATAGCAAGTGCGGGAATGGCGGCCATCTGTGCTGCACGCGCGATCCGATCTCGGGGGTATAGCCAGCCGGACGTCCGGGCTTGAAAGGGAACGCAACAGCCGGGGCCGGGCCGAGGTTCCTACCCGTGAGATTATCTCAGGGGCTGCTGGGATCATTGGCGGAATGGTTTGGGAATGGTAGGTCATAATCTCAGGCCCTGCTCTGAAGATGATCTCAGAATTCGTGGGATCATATAGCCTTATCCTGGAGATGATCCCATATGCCTGAGATGATCCCGTATACCTGCATAAGCAGTGTGATGATCTCAAGGAATTAATGGTGGCATCTTAGCATAGTGTAACTTATTTATAGCACAAGTATAGTCGTTGATGGAGTGGGATAATCTTTAGGGTGGGCTTAAGGCAATAGGATGATCTCAGATGTGCAGGGAATGATCCCACGGTGATTCTGCGATCATTTCTGCACATCAGGGCAGCTGTATCAAGCGGGATGATCCTAACCCGAGGCCTCTGAGGTGTCGTTCCCACACTGACAAGAATGGGCCTCGGAGGTGCTGACGTAAGGGATTGATGGGCTGCCTGAGGTGCTCCACCCGCCGCCGCCCGCAGATTCGATGTAGGCCGCTTACTTACACATTGCGACGCGCAAATGCTGGGCGGTGCCTGACGCTCAAGCGCTCATACGTATTGTGCAGGCCGTAAAGTCTCGTATTCAGGGCATGGAGAAGGTCCCGGACATCGTGCCGATGTACAACTGGATCTATCCCGGGTGCGCCCCCCTCGGTGCCTCGCCGGCTCCTCTCCGCGCTCACACCCAGCGCGCGCAGCATCACCACCATCTCCCGCGAAGAAGGCCCAGCGGCATTGTACGAAGGCTTCATCCGAAGGTGCTCTAGCTCGCGCCTGGCGGCGGTGTATTGTTACTCGTGGTCGAGTGAGTCACGCCGGGCGTATTCAGGAAAGGTGTGTCCGCGGTGCCTTGGAGCCCTACTGTTCCTAACAACGCCGCGCTGCAGCACTCAGCCCGCCGTATATCTGAGACAATGTAGTGTATCGCTCCTTCCTCCGCCTCCTTCCTGTCCATCGATACACGCCACGCGCAACTCGGTCTCACTTGACGGCCTTCACCCTGTGACATTCGACCTCCAGGCAGCTGCCCTCACTGCTGGTTGATCATAGCTCGTGACTGTCTCCTATCAATGCGGTCCCGTCGATGGTCTGCCGACGATGGCCGGATGCACCTGCTTGGCAAGCGTCACATCAGTGTCATTCGGACGCTCAATCCACTCGCGAAGCATCTCTCTGCTGAGCAAGGACTCCATGATGGCCTAGCCGCCGTGAGGGCCGCACCGACTAGCGAAAGCAGCGGACAGCACATACCATGGTGTCCAGCAGACCGAGGTTCAAACTAAATATGCTGAAGACGTTCGTGGTCCGGAAACACCGCCAGGTCACGAGGTTTGCAATGCTGAAGATGGATGCGAAGAGCCCAGTCTGTATCGCCTGCCGGATCAGGTAGCTGATTACCGTGTCCGACCTGAGGAACCCGCTGCGCGACTTGTGGAGCGCGCGCATCAGGAGGCCTGTCCGCCCGGTGGAGCAGCCCATTCAACGATGCGGTTCGCAGCTGGCTGCAAGAACATTGTGCTTACCGTTGATGAGGACGGCGCTCAGCACTTGTGAAATTGCAACGAACACGACCAGGACACTGAATACGCTCAGCCCACTGGCATGCTGTCGCCATGGGTGCCTGATGGGGCCGAACGGCGTCAGTGAGGACGTGTCATCGAATGCCAATCAACATGGGCGCATACGTCGTTGTTGTCCAGCTCAGGATGCTGACGGAGGTCCCAGTCACCGGTGAGATGAATGCTGGGACAGCCGCGCAGATCATCTGGACCTTGCTCCCTGTCAGACGGTACAGACTTCCGGGGGCGGAGTAAGCCTGACGTAGGATGGCGTGTCGAGCCCAGCGAGCTGCCTCTCTGCTCACCGGTTTATCATGTAGACGTTCGTGAAAGATGTGATCACACCTGTCACGATTGGCGAGGACGAGAACGGCCAGAGGAAGACTTGATGCAAAGCACCGCTGAGTGCGGAAGCAGACAGGAAAAGGCCTCGCCACCCCGCGGCAACTTGAATGTCGAATATTGTATGATGCTGCCAAAGCCTCCGTGAGACAGAGTATGGCAGCTGACCACGCTGCGTGCTCACCAATATTTCCACACAAGATAGAACAGCCTGGGAAATAAGCATATTCAACTCCTATAGTTTACGTGAGAATTCAAATTAGTGACAAACGTCGACAAATGGTACGTGTGAAGGAGGAAGAGCGCCAGTAGGACAGCTCTGGCGGATGGCTTAGTGGGATACCAGATGACAGCGGGGACCAGTGGTTGGAGCAGCACCTCAGTCTAGACGAATCCTTGTATCCTGTTCAAGCGAGCGTCAGAACAAGAGGGCCAATAGTATAGTCTTGATGTACGCACGATACTCGAGATAGCTGAGGAACTGGTGCAGGACATATCCGTAGAGGGCGAAGTTCACTGCGCGAGGAGACAATGATGGCTGTTTAGCCTCACCAACTCGTGAATGGTAGATGTTGGGACTCACAGATGACGGCGATCAGCAGTGTTCCTGTACAGCAGGGGTAATTGTAAACTTAGACAGAGGGCTCAACCAACACAACCATACCGAGCTTCACCGCGACATCATTCTGCTGCGAGTCTGAGTCGGAGGTTGGCATGGAGCGCGACTCACGCAACAACGGGGTAACAGGGAAACAGTGGCAGTTTGGGAGGGCAGTTCGTTACGCTGGCATCTTAAATGTGAAACCGTGCACCAGTACACATCCAAGCGCAGCTGTTTGGACATCATGCCGTACTATGCCAGAGAGGGATATATTTCAAACATAGACTTTGCTCGGCGGGCGTCACCAATTGAATGTGGTTCGAATGGGGCATGCCCTGCACAGTAATGCAAGCGAATCAAGTTCTGGCGTCTAGCCAGCCCCTCCCCATGGCGTTACGCGTTACCGGTCGCCGGAGGTACGAGCTGCTTCAGCGGTCTGAGTCCGGCGGCGGCGTCGCGGAATATTGCGCGGAGCACATGGCTCTGTTGCCACTAGCGAGGAACCCGGCATGCAGTCAGCGCCCAGGCTCCGACCTCTGGTGAGTGCTATCCGCGCTACTGACTGTGATGCTCATCCGGTACATACATGCTCATGGCGCAAAGTCAGGGACTCCCCGGCAGCGTCCTGATCTGCTCTGTAAATGATGTGCGAGCTGGCGGCGCTCTAACCTGATCTAGGATGGACTTGTTTGCTAAGTGTCATGTCAAGGTCGCTCGGTTGCCGCATTCGATTGCGAAGCTCGAGACGTTGACGGCTCAGTAAGGTTTCCAACAGAGTCTGTCGGATGTCCTCGAGCCGTCATCGTGACAGGGCGCAAGGGAAGACTAGAGATTACATACAATGGTGTATACGGTTGCTACATTTAGCACAGGTATGTTGAAAACTGCCGTAGCCGGCAAGAAATGTCGCGTCAGGATAGACACGACCGAGCAGAACAGAGGTGAAGAGTCCCGCTGCTGGGTCGTGGCAAGGTCGCCGAGTCACAGCATGCCGCCACCGTGGCGGGTCGAACTCCGAGGGACGACTCCGACAGACTCCGACAGTCCTAGCTCATTCTAATTTGGTAACTGCTTGATCAAGCGCTCAAGCGCTCACTAGCCCCTGTCCCCCACCACCACCACCCGCTGCTCCCGCTCCTGCAGTGGGGGTTCCGACCTGTTTTTTTTTCCGTGGCACTACGGAACGCCTTTTGTACTGCCGCCCCCCTTCTGACCCCTGCTGACCCGACCCCCATGCGCTTGCTACCGCTTCTCGCGAGCCGCACCGGCCATACCTCACCACTGCGTCCCCACGCTGCCACGCCACGCCACGATCAACCGCGCCTCCTACCTCCCGCTGTACCAGAATCGTAGCACACTGCCACGTGGCGCTGCAACCGCAACCGCGCACCTGCCCCGCGACTGGCGTCCGCGCGACCCGCCCGCGCCCACACCCGGTTGTACACCTACACATGCACTGTGCGGCTACCGATGCCAGCCGCACCGCTTGCCCGTGACGACGGCTCCCCGTGACCCCTACTCTGCGGCTTTGCAGTCCCCGCAGAAGGCACAGGTGCGACATCTGTTGGCACATTGCCAGTACCCTCCCCACT
>WTXD01000167.1:0-22982 GCA_022496205.1 Gloeopeniophorella convolvens | reverse complement strand
TATTTTTCCGACTCCAAGCCATAGAGATTCCACATCTGGGCGGACGTGTCCCCATATTCAGAGCCTCGACAGAAGGGTGAGCCGATCGAATAGGTATCAACAGCAGCAGCCTTACCTTTGTCTCCATCCTTCTCAACTACGAACATTCGCGCCAGCGAGCCTCTTCGCGTGCCGGCTTAAGAGCGGCTCTCGTCAGTGGATTGACTCCGGGTGAAGTGGAATGTGAAATTCAGCAGACCTTCGCGCTGGGCTTCAGGATCCCTTGGATGTGCTGCGCTCGCCATTCAGGATCCAATTATGCGAGCATCTATCGTATCGCTTTAGAGGATACTCACGGGCGATTGCATCTGTTCCGCGCCTGTCCCGACGGGTGGCAGCAGACTACTGGGGGATATATTGGGGCCTCGGGGTTCCGCGATGAAAACACGTTGACAGAGCGCCTTCGAAGTACCAGCAGATGGGTTCGAAGAGCATACATGCGGTCTGACAGCGGAGCCCCACAGCGAGGTTAGCCTTGGGATGGCATGTTCTGAGGGAAGCAGAAGCAGTGGCAGCAGAACGCGGCCAGGCGCCTGCTGTCACGTGGAGCCCAGTCAACTGACATCGTTGTCCGAGACGAGTCCGTCTCGTGAGCGCTTATATCTTTACTTCTTGCCAACCGACGCACCAGCGGAGAACGTGTTGAGTACGCTCGAACGGAGAGGTTTAGTAGGAAATGACGGTGCGCACAACACACTCCGCCACAGGAAGTGTGACTCAATCTCTGAACAGTATCGTCGTTCTCTATTGAAATAGGGCTCAATGTCGCCGACATAGCTTCCCTCCCGGAACTGTCGCGGAACACAACTTCTGACATGGAATCTGGCGCGTGTCGCTGTGCACTCCCTGGCCTACTAAAGTACTAAACCCTTGACCCAAATCATCGATAGGTCATCGATGGGAGTAGACCCCCCCCCTCCCCCCGGTGCAGTCGATTTGGCACTTCCTGTCAATTTCTACTAGGTCTAGCTGCTGCCCTCACGCCTCTGTTCCATCCATTGATGAGCTCTACTTTACCCAATCCCGACAATCATGAGTAATACCACCGTTTGCCAGGGCATAATAGCAAACCCGGATGTATCTGGAATCGGGGTGAGTCGACTGCCGCTATCATGTTGCACCTTTCGTAGTCGGCGGCAGCTCTAATGCCCAGCATGCAGATTCGCGTGAACTTCTACGTCACGATGATATTGACGGCCTTGGTTCCGTACGCGGAACCCACACACGAGCTGCTTGACGACCTCAATCTGAGCGCGGTACTCTACGGCCTCAGCCTCATCGTCACTGCTGTCATCCAGACGGCACAGGGTCAACTGGACTTGTACCATGCCATCTTCGTGATACACATGCTGACCTTTCTTTCCCATGTCTACGGAAACGGTGCTACCCCTTCGGTCCTTTTGCGTCCCTGGGCTGACTGTCATTGTATGCAGCGATGACTAGGTTTCTCACGGTCAAACCAGAGGAGCGCTCGTTCCGCATGGCAACTACCATTGCCATGCAGACCATATCGCTCGCCATGGTTTATAGCTGGGCCATATACGTCTGGGTGTTGGACGCGCGCTTCGGCTCGCAGCCTGAGTGCAACGACCTCGTCAAGTACATCGTGTTCGGCTTTACCGTACGCGCGACTGTCAACTGGTATCGGGTGCTTGCGCTTGTCATCTTCCCGTTGTCATTGGCCAACCTCATACGCGGGAGGTATCTACTGCTCCGCGCGTTACACAGAAGCGAGCACCTTGAGGAAGAAAAGTATGGGATGAATTCCCTGAAGGCCTGGCTCGGCAGCGTAGCGTGTGTACCTTCTTCGAGAATGACTTACTACGACTGGGGCTAACGCGGAGCTTCGCAGGTTGGCTATATACAGTATAGTCATTCTGGAATTGACGGTGCGCTTTCGTGTCTTTCGCGATGTTCTTTATGCTAACCTGGAGACTCAGGTTAAGCGCAACAGCTCCCTTATCCTTCCCGGAGAAAGCGACTGGACCTTCGGCCAGGTCGTGGCAGTTGTACTCACTCTCGCTTCAATCATCGAAATCGTGGATCATTTATACAACGCGAGGAGAGCCGGTCGTAAGATGTTGAAGCAACCCCGGAGCGCCACCGAGTTGCAGACTGTGGCTGATGGGACTGCATGAAGTACCGTTCGGGCAAGTTATGGTGCCTTTGCTTCAATGTATTGTCCAAAGTAATCGAGTACATGTTCCCTCGACGCGCCCCCTTGATAAGCTTACCTGATACTTCAACGAGGAGTCATCGAAGAGGACGTGCCGCGCGTACGAGGCAACCATTCTATCCACAAGTGCATCTGGTCCTGCGAGGGTGAGCATAAGATGCGGGGCGGCCTGTGCACGGTCCGGGAGGGCTTTCGGGGCTCGCGTCTAGAAGATCTTGGCTCCGAGGGAGGCCGCCGCCTAGTAACGTAGGCCGCCCACGCGCTGACAGTGCTGAGATCGTTTGGGCCGCCTACTCTCAGAGCAGTCACCATCAGGTCAGTAGCGTAGCACCCACTTAGCCTAGGGCTGTTGCCTTATTCTTGGTCTACCGCCCTTACACGACTGCCAGTAGCCGTGCCTTGTTCGCCAAACAAGTTCGCATGGTGACACTCCTAGCGATTCTAGACCCGCGTCCACGAGGGCTCTCCACTCCCTGTCGCAACAGCGACGAGCGATTCACGTGCGCATGGGGCATGACTTGCGCTGCGCTCATCCTCGTACATCCGCCTTACTCAACCTGTATTGCGTACTACATAAGATATTGGATTCAGAACAGTCTTCGAGTCGTTATCCCCGCAAACCCACCCCCAGGGTTGGTGCTACGGGGAATTTGAGTCATCTATCCTAACAGTCTCCCCTCTCTGCGCGGCCCAGCCTTCCCCGCCAAATTACGGCACCATATTCTTACTGTGCCGCAATCTCCTCCAACTTTCGGTACTTCGAGTGATGAGCAGATTCAGTCGAGCACAGCGGCGTGAGATTGCGCCTAATGTTTTCTCGAGCCTGCTTAACTTGTGAATCGGTATCTGGATCGGAGTCTGCGTATGCTGCCTTCGGATCGGGCATCGATCGTTGCAGAATGAGCTTGTACTCCTCCCGCTCATTGCCGATGATCGGGAATGTTTCTGGCCAGATCCCTGAGAACCAGATGTCATACGCAGTGAAGGGTTTGCCATGTCGTGAGTCACGGTCTGATGGTTTCGCAATATGCATCGCTGGCTCTTTCGAGGCGAGAGCGAAGACCATGCGGATGCACGGCAGTGGCGTTTCATCGTCCTTATACACTTTGAGGGAGAACGGGTTTATGGCGTGGAACAATATAGGATCGTGTGCGGGACCGATGCGTTTGTCGTTCTTGACCTGGATAAAAATCGCTGACACCGTCTTGCGTGAAAGGACGTCGCCAGAGATGCAGAACGGGATCACGATGTCGACGGCGACTTGCTGGGATTGGCACATAATCATCGCGCCACGCGTCATGAACTTCCACAGCTCGTGCGAGCTGAGCATTGCGGTATCGTGAATCCTGATGACGTGATTGAACCAGAGCCGACTGTCCTTGAACGCGTCCCCAAACGACTGCTTCTCGGCCTCGGTACGATTTTGGAACGGCAGTGCCTCCTTCAGTTGTGCATACGCAAAGTCTGGCATCAGTGCTTCGAGAAAATCGCACAGAGGGATGTCCCGGGTCCCCGTTATGCCAGCGGCCTTGTCTCGCGCCGCCATTAGAATCAGTAATGCGGTGAGCTCGCCCCGATTGCCACGATCAATAAACGGTTGGTCAAGCCGACCTGCAAGATGCTTCACGGGGCTCTGGCCGATGTCAGAGAGAATTTCCTGCGCTGCCTCCGCGAGGAATGGCTCCGAGCTGGATGTAGTAGATAGCGCCTCAAAGCCCGATGTTGCGGAGATGCAGAGTCGCATGTGTCGCTCGACTAGTGTGAGCACGGCATCGCGATGGAACTCGGTTGTGGGGTTGAATTCCAGCGCGAATCGTATGGCAACGGAGGCCAGAACCCAGTTGCCGGGCTCCGGTGTGATCTCTTTTTCCCACTTCTTCATGGCCTCTGGAACCGTGATATTTCCACCAAGTATCTTTTGCTTTGCGAAATTATGGATGTTTGTGCGCGCTAAGTTATTTGGCGCAAAATCATAGAGGGAGCCAAATCTTCCAGAGACGCAGATGAGCATGCGTCACATGGATAGAGACGAGAGAACTCACAGGGGGCGACCCAGATGGCATATCCAATTTAGGCTGATGACTTCGGTCAGGGTGACAACGCCTTCACATGCGACAGGCATAAGTACATCGAAGCCTGTCTCTGTAATCGGGGGCAACACAGAGTACTTCTTGCGCGAGATCCGGCTGGAGGGGTCCGATGGCAGTGTTGGAGAGAATCGACGGAACTTTCCTCCCGTCGCGAGAAAGAGAGAGAATATCGGAACATCCGCCGCCTGTCGGAGCGCACGGCGCAACTCGGAGAAGACCGACCAGCCATCTTCTTTATCGCTCTCGGTGAGCCGATGCGATTCATCAAACGAGAGGATGAGGAATGGCCGCCGGATATCGGTCTTCTTTCCGGCTGGAGCTCCCCAGACTCTGGCGGGGTCAATGAAATCGTTCAACCTCGTCACCACCTGGGCGATGTCGCCTGCAAAAGTTGATGTAAGAAGCAATGTTCACAAATATCCTCCACGGCGGCCACTGACCATTAGAGGCATTCCTATATCTCACGGGGCTCGATTTGATCGAAGGAGAGGTATTTGAAGTGCCGACTGGAAATCGTTCGTCACAATGTTATAGGGTTGATAGACAAGCAACTTACCTGCGCTTCTCCCCCTTTGCTTTGATTCGGGACTCGGTCCATCGTCACTGTCTCCTTGTTCATGAACCCGCCGGCTTCCAGAGGTAAACTGACATACAAGATGAGTCGCGCGAGTAGCATAGGAACTTATACAGACGTACCGTTCTCGCTCCATCAATGACGTCCTTATAAAACTTCTTTCGATAGTCGTTTGCGCTACCGAATGCTTGTCCATGGGTCATCAAGTGACGGAAAGCACTCGCGAGGCGTTCTTGGCGCCTGACGAAGAACGCAGCTGCATTCTTGCGCTCCGTTTCTTCTGAAGGTTTGTACTTCCCAGCCAGCATATCGTCCACAGTCCAAGTCTTCCTAGCGACTTTTAGCTTCTCTAGTCCGTCTGAAAGCTATTCAGCACCGGAAGTAGCGGAAGTACACGACGCGGTGGGTTACCTTGCGATGCCTCTATCTCTTTCAGCCGTTGCAGTGTTACCTCTAGGAGAGAGTGCAAGAAACCGTGCAACTTCTTTTCGGTCTCCTCCTTGCCAGATTTGGGTAATTCAGCAAACCAGTCGCGAAGACTACCGTCAGCAGGCGGAAACCCTACCCGCGCCGTTCGTTAGGTTTTATTAACATGGAGAGGAAGCCGGGGACTCGCAGACCTGTGGAATCCTTGTCCCGCAGACACATCGGCACACTGATGATTGTCTTCGCCAACTCGTCGACCATGCGCGACTTGCCTGTCCCGGAGGAATTTATGATGCTCGCGAGTGGGGCATAGTTAGTCCTCTTCGTTTTGAGGTAGTCTGAGATGATATTGAGGAGAACATCGGTGGCGTTTCCTCGATATTGAAGATCCCAAGATTCCAAGACCACTGAGGGTTGATTAGCGACAGGCCGGGTGGACAATTACAACACGCCTACTCTGCTTCTCCTCTTCGGTGTCATCCAGGGAAGGGGTAACAGCCGGCTTGCGAAGGATTTCTTGATGAGATACGAGCATGTCAGCACGGGTTAGGGCGCAGACAATGTAGGTATGCAGCTCACTGAGAAGGCGCAATTTGCGAGCGGTCCGATTTTCGCAGCAGTCCTGTACCAGAGATACAAGCCACGGATACTCCTCGAAGAGTTGCGTTACGTTGCTGTCTGAATCCTTGTCGCTGCTATACTTCTTGTCCAACAGATCGCAGTTGTTGACAACTATTGTGAGGATAGTCCGCGCGGCACCGAGAGTTGATGCGTTGGACGCGTGGAGATCGTTAAATGTGCCAATCAAAAAGATGAGAACTTGGTCCCTATCAAGCAGTTCATGCTCTTCATCGCGGAGGTCGTCCGGTACCATCTCGCTAGCCTCTTCCCCGGCAACGGCCAGGTTAGGGCGTCCGACTCCAACGCCCGCCGTTAATTCGTCAGTAGCCTGCATGGAGAGGATGGCTCGAGGTCTCAGAGCTGATAGTAGCAGAGTAGTTGCAGATAGCGTGCGCCTGTTACAGCCTGGGTGAAAGTGGAAGGGACGGAGGAAGGACGACTTGGAAATGTGCCACAAGCTATCGGCGAATATATAGCATGTCCTCAGGCACGACCACACAACGACCACACGACACCCGTGTCGCTCGTGTTACGTAATTTCACTGCCGTTTGTGGAATATCAATGCACTGCCACAAGCTGCCACAAGTGTTCGCTGAGGTCAGCTCGGTTGCTTACGTCACAGCTCTCAGGGATGTCGGACTCGCTGACTTGAACTTCGTCGACTCGGTTTCAAGGTCGAGGTCTCGTACCAATCTCGTACTTCCGAGCTCAAGTCCAGGGGATCGGACCCACAACTCCTATCGCCACACCGACAACAGATCCACGCGCGTGCGGGGCGAGAGTTACATTGCAAGTCAAACTCGTACATGACACTATATCTCGCGCAACTTATGGTGCTTATATCAAGCTGCAATCTCCTCCAACGACCTGTACTTCGCATTGTGAGCAGGGTCAATCTCGCACAGCGGTGTGAAATTCCGTCTGATGTTTTCTCTCGCTTCGTTGACTTCCGGACTGCCTTATGAGTCGGAGGCTTTGTATGCGGCCTTCGCATCGGGCAGAGATCGTTGCAAAACAACTTTGTACTTCTCCTGTTCATCGCCAACAATTGGGAATGTCCCTGGCGCCATTCCTGCGAACCATATGTCGTACGGAGTGATGGAATCGCCGTGAAGTTGTGGAGAAAGGTGTGTTGGATCCGGCTTCATGATATGCACCGCCGACTCTCGCGAGGCGAGGGCGAAGACCATCCGGATGAATGGCAGTGGCGTTTCTCCCTCTTTATACACTTGGATGGAGAACGGGTCCATAGTGTTGAATAATGCAGAGTCTGGGTTGGGACCAAAGCTGTCGTCAATCTTGACCTGGATGAAAATCGCGGACACTGTCTTGCGTGAGAGGACATCGCCAGAGTAGCAGAAAGGGATCACGATGTCGACGGCGCGCTGATTGTTAGCACACAGTATCATCGCCCCACGCATCACGAACTTCCATAGCTCGTGCGAGCTAAGCATTTTGAGGTCATGAACCTTGATGACGTGATTGAACCATACTTGACTGTCCTCGAATGCATCCAGAAGCGGCTTGTTCTCATTTTCGCTGCGGCAGAGCACCAGCAGAGCATCGTTGAGTTCCGCATACGCGGACTCTGGCATCAGTGCCTCGAGAAAGTCGCACAGAGGGATGACGTCCCGAGTGTTGAAGCGCAGCAAAGGGTGGAGTGACAACTGAAGGACACAGAGTGACGCTCAGTCAGAGAAGGTCAAAAGACTGATACATTAGTGCAATACCTGAAGGACACAGAGTGACGCTACAAGGTAAGGTAAGCATAAGGTAGAAGTGAAAAGAGCGGTAGTGTACTTGCCTCAGTCAGAGAAGGTCAAAAGACTGAGGCTACAAAGGCGAAAGAGGAGGTCCTTTTATACAAGTAAGGAACGACAATAGCATGTGATAAACAATGCTTAGAAAGCCTAGGAGACCCACATGAAGCGGAGTAAGAGTGGGTACCGGAGTACAGGGTGGGTCATGGAATGCCCTAGAAGAGTCCGGAACATGGAAACGAATGTGGGGCTGAACACAGCCTTAAGTCTAGAACATTATGTACACAAGATAAGATAGTCCTTGATCATTAGGTCCATATCTAATCTAATCAGAGCTGCCAGGACACTGTCCGTCTCAACATCCCCCCGTGATCAAGACATCCATCATCCTACTAAACCCATTTGCCCAGAGAGCAGGGAGTGGCGCGATTTGGCAAGTGATTTTGTTAAGCCATCTGCTACCATGTCCTCTGTCTTGGTGCGAACCAGATCTACGACGTTGTTTTGCACATACTCGCGGATCTTGTGGTGCTTTAGCTGGATATGTTTGGATCTCCTGCCAGTAACTGGATTGCTGGCGAGGTCAACTGAACCTTTGTTGTCGCCGTGCAACAGGATTGGATCTTCAACATTGTATCCTAGCTCAGAGTAAAAGCTCTGATACCACGCGGCTTGGTTGCCAGCGTCGGTTAAGGCCATGTACTCGGCTTCAGTGGTGCTGAGGGCGATGGTCTTTTGCTTGCGCGAGGACCAGGAGATTGCGCCTTCTGCTAGAAGGAATACGTAGCCAGAGGTGGAACGATAATCGTCTGGGTTGTCTCCCCAGCTTGAGTCAGAGTAACCATAAAGTCCGACCCCATTGGCCCCATCATAGCGGATGCGATAGTTAATAGTTCCCTTGAGGTATTTGAGGACATATTTTGCAAGGCTTAGATGTTTTGGTGAGGGATTTGCTGCGTACTGGGCAAGGCGTCCCACAGCAAAGGAAATGTCCGGTCTAGTGCCAAGGTTTGCATAGAGCAAACTTCCGATGAGAGATTGATAGTACTGTCTCTCTTCGGCGGATGCCTCCTTATCTGACTTGACAAGGTGCACTTCGGCGCCGGCAGGAAGGGGGGTGAGGTTAGGATCAGCACCATCCAGCTTGAATTGCTTCAGCTTGTGGAGGATATATCCTGACTGGTCGATCTCTAGGCGGCATAAGGGTCGATCGCGAGTAATGCGAACCCCGAGGTAGGACTGGATTTCTCCAAGATCCGTCATCTCATAGCGCGCACTAAGAGCAGTCTTGATGTGAGTAACCTCAGATAGGGAGTTCCCCATCAAAGTGATGTCGTCAACGTATAGAATAATGATGATTTTTATATCCCCCCCACGTTGAAGATACACATAGATCCCAGCATCTGAGACCGTGCGCGTAAAGCCAAGTTCCTCAAGAACTCCATGGAATTGCAAGTTCCATGCGCGTGAAGCTTGTTTGAGACTGTAGATTGCCTTTTTAAGGCGGCAGACCTTGTTCTCCTGGCCTGGTACTGCGAAACCTTGTGGTTGCTCCATATAGATCTCTTCATCCAGGTTGCCATGAAGGAACGCCGACTTGACGTCCATCTGGTGGATTTCCCAATCCTCTAGCGCAGCTAACGCTAGCAAGAGTCGTAGTGACTCAAATCTGGCAACTGGAGAGAAGGTTTCGTCGTAGTCTATCCCAGGGACTTGTGTAAAGCCCTTTGCCACCAACCGAGCTCGAAAGTGTCCATCTGCTTTGAGCTTGAAAACCCATTTGGATTTTACTGCTTTGCGATGATATCCTGAGTCTAGCTAGAGATGTGGACCGAGGGGAGTTGCTATAGTCGCCAGGGGTGATGGGATGAGGATTGGGCGGTCGGATGAGCAAGAGGATGAGCTAGTGACTGCAAGGATCCGCTCGGAAACACAAGGAAAGGACCCGAACTCGCAGGAACACAACCTGAAGCTAACCCGAAGGTCCTGGAAGGCCTTGGGCCCTCCAGAGAGTGAGGGAGAGTCTCTGAACGCGACGTAGACCCGAAATGAGATGGGAGCACCGGGGAAAGGAAGCTTTTTGATCCAAAACACTACAGGATGCAGTACTACTGACTACGTGGGATGAAGCCAAATCCGGTAGGTACAAGGGTTTCCTGCGACCCGAAGGTGTAAAGGAACTAGGAAGGAAAAGGAAGTAATGGGAACTGCAATATACAAACGTACAGGCTCGCATCTGCGCTCAAGGGCAGTCTGGGGTCACATCCTTCGCTACCCAGCTCAACCCGATCGCTTCGCAGGGCAAAATACCCAGATCCGAGGTTTCCGAGCATAGAGACCGCTGGATCCTAACAGCGACCTGCAGGGAGATCCATTAACTCCCATGTGCCGTTCTTGGCAAGAGCGTCCATTTCATATTGGCACGCTTCAGTCCATTCCTCCGCGTTTTCAGACCGCATTGCCTCTTTGTAAGTGGCAGGATCTTCACCAATTGCAGCTGCAAGTAGCTCTGCAATTCCCAGACGTCCAGACCGGAATTCAGCGTTATCTCCAGAGTAGTACTTGGGGTTAGGACGATGCGGGCGCGCAGTGCGCCGCACAGGCCGAGCCTCATCCATTTCCCTAAGTAGCCGGCTACGCTGCTCGGCATTCCCCCGCATCTGCTCAGGAGTTGGGCGGGGTGGATCTACTACTGGTGGCTGAATTATAGGTTCCAGTCTCTCCATATGTGGAGATACCATGGCTGGCCGGTGAACTGGCCGTGTGGTGCGTCTTTGAGGGGTCTGAGGGACCGGTGTTTGTCTGAATAGAGGTGGAGGGGTGACAGGTCGCTGTACAATGAAGGGGTTTTCTTCCTGTTTTTCTTCCTTTGCAGGCGGATTAGGCGGCGCAGGAGAGGAACAGGAGGTGGTGGAGGCGGTGGATTCGCCGGTGGGATAGCAAGTTGTACCGTTGGCACTGGTAAGACAACTGGGGCTGGTTGGAGAACAGTAGAGGACGGCTCAGGCCTCTGCTTAGATGGGAATGTGCTCTCATCAAAGGTCACATCGCGGGACACTTCAATAGAGTGAGTACGTCCATTCCATAGTCGGTAGCCCTTAGAACCCGACTCGTACCCAACAAACGTGGTCTCAATCGCCTTGGCGTTGAGTTTCCTACGCTTGTCACTAGGCACATGTTTATATGCCAAGCATCCGAAGACGCGAAAGTAAGAGACATCAGGAGTGTGACCAGCACTCCAGCGCTCAATGGGTGTACGCCACTCAAGCATTCTGGTAGGGGTGCGGTTATAGACGTGCACAGCAGCGCCTACTGCTAATTCCCAGAAGCCGAAAGACAGTCCAGCATGATGTAGCATAGACAGTGCCTTGTCCATAATGGTGCGGTTAAACCGCTCGGCTTTACCATTCTGCTGAGGCGACCCTGGCATCGTGGTGTGATGCTCAATTCCCTTCTCTGTGAGGATCTCCTTGACAGTGCCCGACAGGTACTTGCCACCTCGGTCTGAATGCAGAGCCTTTAGCGGTTGGGCGGTTTGTGTTTCCGCCCATGCTAGGAACTTCCTGAAGGCTGCAGCAAACTGATCCTTGGTTTTAAGGTAAAAGACGACTGCATGACGCGAGTAGTCGTCTATGAAAGTGGCTGTGTACCGGGCACCTTGGATGGAGTCCTTCTGCATAGGCCCCGCAAGATCGCTGTGAACGATTTCTAGAATGCGAGAGGCCTTTTTGGAGGAGTGGGGGAAGGGAAGTCGTGTGCTCTTGCCGAATTCACAAGCCGGACAAGGAGCAGAGGGCACGACTGAGCTATCAAGTGCAAGACCTTTGACAGAGTCTGCATGGCGCTTTAGGGTTTCATATGATACATGACCCATGCGCTGATGCCAGAGGTCCAAAGTGAGGGCAGTGGACCCAACATGTGCATTGAGGGACTGTACTGAGGCGTCTAACCAGTAAAGGTTGCCTTCTAAGTAGCCCATTGCAACATGACTCTGGTTGACAGAGATTTTAAAGGAGCGTTCCTCAAACGTGACAGTGGCCCCCTTCTGTGCTAGAGCACGCGTAGATATAAAGCGTGTCTTGACATTTGGAATATGCAGCACATTATTGAGGGTTATCACGGAGTTCTGCCCTGTTTTGAAGACGACGGTGCCAACACCACATTGCTCGACTGTAGAGTTGTCTCCCAGGCTTATACTGCCTTTGGTGAGGGAGTAGTCTGTGAAGTCGGAGCGGTAGGGAGTGATATGGTGTGTTGCGCCAGAGTCCATCATCCAGCGGGATCGCACAGAGGCATAAAGGGAAACGCGCAGTTCATTGTCCACCTCCTGAATAGTGGCGGTGGTAGGTACTAGTACATGCGCGTTGGCGGACTTGTTACTGTCCGCCACCTTGTTGCCCTTGGCATCCACCTTTCCATCCTCAATGTCCTTCTTGAGCTTGCGACAATCAGGGCGGATGTGACCCTTTTTCTTGCAGTAGTGGCAAGTCACATCCTTTTTCTTGGGTTTGTCACCCTTGCCCTTGATGGGCGCCCTGGCCGCATTGAGAGAGCCATTAGACTGACGGCGCGTTTCCTCATTGAGGATTGTCTGCGCAATGTTGTCGTGCTCCAGCTTTGAGGGCAAGCTGGCAGCGAGGATGGTGGAGGCCACCGTGTCGTATGACGCCGGCATGGCCTGGAGGAGGATGAGGCAGAACTGGAGGTCAGAGACCCCCATGCCCGCAGAGGTGAGGTTGTTCCTCAGCGCGTTCAGCTCATTGAGCTGAGGTGTCATTGGCTTGGAGTCGTCCAGCCGCGCTTGGGTCAAGCTGACCCAGTTGTTGAAGGCCGTAGTGGCCCCAACGCCCGCATAGGTTTCCCTAAGCTTGCCCCACTTGTGAGCCACTGTAGGGTAAGTGGCGTCGCTCTCAATGGAGCTCCAGATGGTGTAGGCCATGTGGGACATAAAGTATCCCTTCATGACGCTGATATCCTGAGTCCAGCTAGAGATGTGGACCGAGGGGAGTTGCTATAGTCGCCAGGGGTGATGGGATGAGGATTGGGTGGTCGGATGAGCAATAGGGTGAGCTAGTGACTGCAAGGATCCGCTCGGAAACGCAAGGAAAGGACCCGAACTCGCAGGAACACAACCTGAAGCTGACCCGAAGGTCCTGGAAGGCCTCGGGCCCTCCAGAGAGTGAGGGAGAGTCTCTGAACGCGACGCAGACCCGAAATGAGATGGGAGCACCGGGGAAAGGAAGCTTTTTGATCCAAAACACTACAGGATGCAGTACTACTGACTACGTGGGAACCCGAAGCCAAATCCGGTAGGTACAAGGGTTTCCTGCGACCCGAAAGTGTAAAGGAACCAGGAAGGAAAAGGAAGTAAAGGGAACTGCAATATACAAACGTACAGGCTCGCATCTGCGCTCAAGGGCAGTCTGGGGTCACATCCTTTGCTACCCAGCTCAACCCGATCGCTTCGCAGGGCAAAATACCCAGATCCGAGGTTTCCGAGCGTAGAGACCGCTGGACCCTAACAACGCCTTGGGCCGTGTCCCAGTCTTCTTGGGTGGCATGGGACGGCATTTCTTTGAGCTCCAGGAGCCCACCAAGGTTGGCCATCATGAGGAGGCCTTTGAACGAGGTAGACCACTCGTTCCAGTTGGAGCCCTCAAATTTGTTGCCTGGATTAGGCGTGAGCTTCATGTCCTTGAGGTTAAGTTTCAAGGACGAGGTGGAGGCAGGAAGGGATGCAGTTGGTGGCGGCGACTGCGCAGGGAGAAAAGCGGATGGAGAGGGAGGTGTCGACATGTTGTCAAAAGTGCGATGGTAAGGTCTGTTGCCGAGGAGCAGTCAGCAACAGTGCTGGTGCAGAGAAGATGTAGATGCCTCCTGCGCATGTGAACTTATACCACTGATCATAATGACCAGTCCTCAGAGCCCATGATGTGCGACTTTGTAATGTACTTTGTAAGGTAATCCACTGTAGAGATGAGCCACCCGGCACGACCATAGAGACGGCATTGAAATAGCCCATCTATGCGCTTTGGGGGAGTCTCTACTTAAGGCCTAGATGATTGGGCCAGTGGATAAGGGGGTCCAATTTGTTCTACATGCATGGCGCTCTGTTTCCCAATGGTCAGAAGACCTGGTACTGACGCTGGTTCATGCAGAGGTGAACTGTGAGGCTCATCCCTATGTACTACTGTATAGTAGGGTAGCGCAGTTGTAACAGGCGCAAGGTCTAGGGTGGTGTTCCCCGCCTTGTTATACACCAAAACCGCTCCCACTTAAGGGCAGACGGCCAACCGTTCACTAGCCAAAAAGCGTCACAAGGGGCTTCCCCCCTGCTTGCCTAAGGGGCCATAAGGGCCGCTCTTCTGGCTCCACACACAGCGGCTGACTACTGCACGCTGGTGGGTTTCCCCAGGAACATGTACAGTAGTGTATAGTAAAAGTACTGTAAGTGCGCACTATGGGGTGAGGAAGCTTACTGTGGTTCTGCGTCGCCACGCTCCATCCCACAGCTTGCAGGAAGTCCGGTTAGGACCCAAGTGCTATGCACAATCCCATGGCCTAGCCAGGGAAGGAGGAAGGAAAGAGTGGAACAGAGGCTCGCCTTGTTGGGAGTGAAGATGCGGTGTCTTGTCAAGGGAGCTTGTGTAAATCTTCAGTGCAAGGTATTTAGGCAGGGCCCATAACCTGTTGAAGCACAGCAAAGGGTGGAGTGACAACTGAAGGACACAGAGTGACGCTCAGTCAGAGAAGGTCAAAAGACTGATACATTAGTGCAATACCTGAAGGACACAGAGTGACGCTACAAGGTAAGGTAAGCATAAGGTAGAAGTGAAAAGAGCGGTAGTGTACTTGCCTCAGTCAGAGAAGGTCAAAAGACTGAGGCTACAAAGGCGAAAGAGGAGGTCCTTTTATACAAGTAAGGAACGACAATAGCATGTGATAAACAATGCTTAGAAAGCCTAGGAGACCCACATGAAGCGGAGTAAGAGTGGGTACCGGAGTACAGGGTGGGTCATGGAATGCCCTAGAAGAGTCCGGAACATGGAAACGAATGTGGGGCTGAACACAGCCTTAAGTCTAGAACATTATGTACACAAGATAAGATAGTCCTTGATCATTAGGTCCATATCTAATCTAATCAGAGCTGCCAGGACACTGTCCGTCTCAACACGACGTGGCCACGCTCGCCAGAGCGCAGGCACGGCCGCCCGGTGTGGCGCTCGATGGCGCGCAGGACAGCACGCGCACAGTCGTGCAGTGGCGGGGGCAGCGAGCTAGAAAGGGGAACAAGGATGGTGTCCTCGGTTAGGAAAGTGGGGCTGCGCTCGTTAGAGCATGGCGGCAGTTCGGCGCAGCACACAATGGCGCGCAGGGTAGCGGCGCGGGCTGCGCGTGCGTGATTGCGTAGCGGCGGGGGTGGCGAGTCGGATCCGATGACGATACGACCGTCCTTGTCTGGGAAAACAGAGCTGTGCTCGTCAGAGAGCGGTGGGGAAACGGGGATGCGGGCATCGGCACGCCACGTCGCCACGGCATCGTCGCGCGAAGGAACTTGCGGCGGTGGCGCGTTCACGTCACCCTGGCTTGGATAGACGTCACATACGTGCAAGAGGGTGCGGCGGCGGCCGGTGTGAGTTGGGAGCAAGGACGGGCACACTGTCCTCAGTTTAGGTCTTGGTGCTGCACTTATCAGAGTGCAGTTGTGAGCGTGGGGGTATATGCGCACAGGGGAGATAACGGCTGACCTCGCAGATCTGTGAGACAAGCACGACGTCGCCGGGGACGACGAACATATCATCCTACTGGGGTATCGAGTTGAATTTGAATATGTGTTAGAGTGGGGACGTACGATGCTATCAATATCATGCTCGATCTTGAGCCAATTAGGGTCTATGGTGTGATGCACCTGATTGGGAGCGGGTGCGATGACTGCGAGAGGAGTGGTACGATCTACATATGGCAGGTGAACGTGAGTGGGGTTGGGCATGCGCACGACAAGGTTGGCGCACTGTGGCGCCAGAGTGGCCACTGCCGACAAGGATGATGACCACAGGTCCCTTAGAGAGGGCAGCTATGGAGTGGGGAGGTAGCGACGTGG
The DNA here is from genome assembly GCA_022496205.1 of Gloeopeniophorella convolvens. Taxonomy (NCBI): domain Eukaryota; kingdom Fungi; phylum Basidiomycota; class Agaricomycetes; order Russulales; genus Gloeopeniophorella; species Gloeopeniophorella convolvens. The sequence continues at coordinate 7,194 of WTXD01000167.1, read as the reverse complement.
GCAACGACTCTGAGAAATTTCGAGTGGTGGGAGCGCATGTTTGCATGGTTGGGCGGTGGTGGTGACACAAATGGTGGCAGCGGCAGCGCGTCGAGCATGGGACTCACCACAAGGCACACACTGTGCAGGCATGGTAGTCATGGTCTCACTGCAGGCACGGGCTCGATAGCAGCACCACGGGCGGCCTGATGCCAAGCGAGGCGGGGTTTATGCTGGTTGAGGTCGGCTGCCTGGTGGTACGCACGTTAGTGGGGCTGTGCAAGTCAGGGTACAGCCGTATCATAGTGGGATGCGCGCCAACACGCACCATCAGATCTACTTACATCACTGCACATTGAAGCGAATTGGAACAGTGATGGGCTGGCGACGACATTGGTAGCGGTGAAGTTGCGCAACACGGATCCGGATTGCACTGTCGTTCCATCGTTCGGATCCGCACACCGAGGCAAGGCCTAGGAGCTGTCTCTGTGATGAGGGAGGGTAGAGTCGAGCATCGTGACGCCGAATATACTCTACAAAAACACCCCTGTCTTATTCCTTGCTTACCATGCTTACCAGTCTTAGTCTTCCTTAGCAAAGATTTCATGATCTCAGAGCTTGATTAGGGCCTGCTTGAAGCCATCTTACAATTTTGAGCTTACCTGAGTCTTCTGCCCTGCTTCTGCCTTCCTTATCATTGTTCTGTATCACTCTTGCCCAAGCTTGCCTAACTGTATCATTATACTATAAAAAATGTAGGTAAAGCAATGATGTAACTAAAAAGGGCAGAGCTCGCGGACCACGAGCAGAAGGAAGTGGTGCACGCGCGCAGCGGCACGCGGCACGCAGGAGGGATGCGCCCATGACGACCACCTGCACACGACCCCACGCAGCACGACGGCGGAATGTTCCCCGCCATCCCTGGCACCCCACTCGGTACGCACCACGCGCTCCTCGCCAAAGTCCACCCCACACCGCGCGCTACGTGCGCTGACGACAAGCAGCAGGCTCCGCGCGGCATCCTCGTCTGCATCTGGCTGCGGGGGCGCGGGTGCACGGCCGCACTCGGGCGTAACAGCGAGGCACGCCTTGTCTGCACGGCATGGCGCGCTAGTGCGAGCGTCGAGGACAAACGTGCCGCGTGGGAGGGGTGTGGGGACGCCGTCGGTGTCGTACGGCGCGGGCGGGGTGGACTGTACACGGTCCGCGCCGTGTGCGGGGGTGTAAGTCTGCACAGTACCCGAGGCGTGGGCGGCTGTCAGCCGCACGCGCGGGACCGCGTCTCCGGGGGCTGCGACTCGTGGTGTGCAGCATGATGCGGGCCGCCTGGTCGGGGGGACACCTGGTCGGGTGGAGGTGGTGGAAAGGGAGGAGGGTGGCAAGGAATGCCAATGGGGAGGACGATGGCGAGGGGGTGAAGGGCAGGTAGGTCAGCAGCCGCGGGAGCGAGAGCGCAGGAGGCAGCGTACCTGTGTGTATGCCCTGAACACCGGCTCACTTGGCCACACTGGCGTCTGCCGCTCTATCCTGCTCCCAGGTCATACGCCGCAACGTGCACCTCCGCGCCCACGCCGTTCGAGGCGTCGAGCCGGTGTGCCGCCATGATGCGCGCCGAGCCGCCCTTGGCGGCGAGCGGGGACGGCAGCACCGCCCTGGCCGAGTTCGGGGATGCTGGCGTGCACGAAGAGTGCGGGCTGGTGCCCGAGCCTTAACGGGCTTGATGGAGGAACGGAGGCCGGTGGTCTTGCGCGTACGTCGCGTCCTGCTCGGCGATGCGCGCGAAGAGGTCCTGCACGTGCACGGGCACCTGGGTATGCTGGTGCATCTGCGTGGTATGCGCCGTACGGAGTGCGTCGGGGCCATGAACTGGCGGGTCAGGAGGAGTGGGAGCGAGGGGGCGGTGGATAGCATACCTGTGTGTGCCACTGTGCCAATGCTGACACTGCCGCCCACTGTTCCCCTGCACCGATTCCGCGCCGGACGATCACGGTAGGGCGCCAGCAGCGGGACCGGCCACAGCGAGCGGTGTACCTGCACAGGCGCTGATGGGCGCAGCGCCGTTTGCAGGCGATGTGGAAGGCGAGCCGGGCGAGGGCGGCGATGCGGGCGTAGGGGACGAGGCCGGGGACGAACCGTCAGGCGCGGCTGCCAGCATCACCCGGGAGAGCCTGGCAGGGGGCAGGAGGCGAGGGCTGCATCATAGCGCTGTTCTTCGCCACTGAGAGGAGCGAGAGGGTTTTGCCGGCAGAGGCATTCGCGGCGGGAGGGATGAGCACGAGACCAGCGGTTGGCGCGCTATCGAGTTTCAAGGAAGGGGCGCGGACATGGCAGGGAGTGCGAGTGGGCGGTGGTCAGTTCGTGTGAGCGGACAGTGTGCATAGCAGGCACACCAAGTTAGCACGACAGCTCAGCGCTCAGCCGCTGCTTTCGAGAAACGAAACGACAAGTCAAACGATTGGACTCGCGCGGCAAGAACATGTGACGTGCGTGTGAATTATCCGGCCGAACCCGGGTGTCGTACGATGTACGGCCTTCATGACGCACCCTGCCACGTCACTTCATTCTTTTCTCCTCCCTCCATCTTCCCGCATTCCCGCTCCCCTCTTTCCTCCTCCCTTCCCTCCCGCCGTACCTGCAAACCCACTACCTGCAGTGGAGGCCAGTATAGGATGGAACTGGGCATAGGGTGAGTGCTTAGCATGTTCTGCATGGTTTTGCTAACTTTACTACTAGTACAAGATCTTGCTAGCTTGTTGCTACCTTGCCTCTCCTTCTTAGCTCTTGCTTTTCTGGTTGATACAAGGTATGTATCCTCACTGTTTTATGTACTATTGCTAACTCTGTTGAGCAGCAGGCTCCTTGATCCCTGGCTGGATAACCTGTGGTTGAAGGTTAGGGTTGGGTCTTTGAGGTGAGGGGTTGTTAGGGTTAGGGTTAGGGCTAGTTATCTTAATAGTGTATAATATTAGTAGTATAATGTTGGAATATTAGTTCCCTTTTCACTGCTTTTGCATCATAGTGTGATTATCTTTTAATTGGCTTTTTTATGTCTTATTGTGTGCCTTATCTTTGAGGGTTCTTTTAAAGATGTTTATAAGATGCAGGTCTTATGACTAGTGTGGCAATTTAGATGGATAAGGAAAAAATAAGCCCAGTTTCCAATAATCACTCATTGAGAACAAAAAAGATCTTATTTGGTGTTATAAGAGGGGGAGGTTTTTGCAAAGTTGGAAAATTTCTGAGTTTCGGATTCGACTCCCGTGGTGTTGGCATGTGGGATATGTTGCAGAGAGTGAGCAACACTGTTAGTTGATTTGTGGTGTATTGGTAATATGGTCCTTTTTGCGGCCAGCGTCACATCGAGGGTTCGATTCTCAACTTGTACGAGTTTTTGCTTCTATCGCTAATAGCAATTGTCGCAACCTTTTGAGGCCTTGCCGGTTCCATATATATTATTGTACAACCTCATTGGGACCTACCATACCATTGACTTGATTATAAAGGAGACAAAAGGAACACACTCCCCTTGCAAGAAGCAGGGGAGAATTATGACCTCCGACGGGCCCTTGCGAAGGTTGCAACGTGCTCCATGTAGATTGCCATTGCACGCACAGAGCGAGATCTCCCTTTGCAATCGGACCAGCATATTATAATTCTGGAGCTGATCTATTAGGTACACATCCAGATTTCTAATCTACAACAATCCCAGATAAGTGCATATCAGATCTTGCGACTCCGGCGAGACCCGCAAGGGGCCGCAAGGTTTTGCCGGTTTTGCTAATGAGGATAAGAAACGGTCGCTGACACGTGGATCCGTAACTTCCATAATAGGATCGATTTGTAGCCAAGACTTTGGCAGGGTCGATGAATTCAGCCAGTCTCTTCGCCGCCTCTGTGATGTCGCCTGCAGGAGTCGATGTGAGAAGCGATGGTCAAGAACGTCCCCTATGACCACTGACCTTTCTTCAGATCAACCTGCCGGCTTCCTGGGATGACGAACTGACCAATACTGGCAGCTATCTTTGTAAAGTAAAACATGGTAATATTCATATTTTGGTCGTCATTTTCAGCATGAATTTTTGATACTATAGTAATGCTGATAATACAGCTATTATAGTAAAAACTTCTATAAAGTGCACACTACACTGCTAACATGATAGTGCCTACTATAAACACTATTATAAATACAATAGTATACTATGTATTGTACTATCAGTACTAGTAAATACTATAGTATATATATAGTCTTACTTAGAGTACTATAGTAAATATTATAGTGTAGTATATACAGTTCTACCAGCACTATAGTAATTACTATAGTATACTATACATGGGCATATCAGCCCTATAGTAAATACTATAGTATAATATATATGGTTTTACCAGCACTATAGTGAATACTATACTATACTATATATAGTATTCTTAGCCTTACAATGAATCTTACAGTATACTATATATAATTCTATCAGCCCTTTAGTGAATACTATAGTATAATATACATGGTTTTGTCAGCCTTACAATAAATATTATAGTATACTATACATGGTTCTATCAGCCCTATAGTAAATACTATAGTATAATATACATGATTCTACCAGTACTCTAGTAAATACTATAGTATACTATACATAGTTTTGTCAGCCTTACAATGAATATTATAGTATACTATACATGGTTCTATCAGCCCTATAGTGAATACTATAGTATAATATACATGATTCTACCAGTACCATAGTAAATACTATACTATACTATACATAGTCCTACTAGTACTCTAGTAAATACTATACTATACTATATATAGTTCTATCAGCCCTGTAGTAAATACTATAGTATAATATACATGATTCTACCAGCACTATAGTAAATACTATCCTATTCCAGACTATTCCAGATTCTTCCAGGCTCTTCTATAGCCTACCTTGAGTTCCAGTATCCACCTTAGTTCCACTTTCATGTGGGTCACTAGTTATCACATGTTGCTGTGTTTATTACATGCAAACCACACTCTTTTTATATATATAAGGGATGCTGTTTTTGCCCTTGTTGCCTCAGTCTGTTAACTTTACTAACTGAGGCAAGTACTTTACTTCTGGTACTTCTAGACTTGCACTTACTTACTTACTTACTTTAGCTTTGCTCTTGCTTGCCTAGGTATTGCACCAATGATATAAAGTCTATTGACTTCACTGACTGAGCTTTACTCTTGCTTGCCTAATTGGCACCCTATTTTGCTGTGCTTTAACATAGCTCTCTATCAATGCACTAGAGGCTGATTACCTCTTGTTACAACTTACTTCTATAATACTAGTATATAGAGGAGCAGAGGTGGTGCACAAAGAGTAGTCTTTGTAAAGGACTAATATTATAGGTGTTGACCTTGAATCTACTAGCTAGTGTAGACCAATAAAGATAGCAGAGCAAAGGCAACTAGTAGAATACTAAGAATGATGAGTTGAGTAGATTAGAAATATCACAAGTGGATAGTCTGAGGACTACTTGTCTTAGCACTATCTTTATATATATAAGAGTCTATTTATATTGTTGAAGCATAGTAGAAACAGGGTGCCAATTAGGCAAGCAAGAGTAAAGCTCAGTCAGTGAAGTCAATAGACTTTATATCATTGGTGCAATACCTAGGCAAGCAAGAGCAAAGCTAAAGTAAGTAAGTAAGTAAGTGCAAGTCTAGAAGTACCAGAAGTAAAGTACTTGCCTCAGTTAGTAAAGTTAACAGACTGAGGCAACAAGGGCAAAAACAGCATCCCTTATATATATAAAAAGAGTGTGGTTTGCATGTAATAAACACAGCAACATGTGATAACTAGTGACCCACATGAAAGTGGAACTAAGGTGGATACTGGAACTCAAGGTAGGCTATAGAAGAGCCTGGAAGAATCTGGAATAGTCTGGAATAGGATAGTATTTACTATAGTGCTGGTAGAATCATGTATATTATACTATAGTATTTACTACAGGGCTGATAGAACTATATATAGTATAGTATAGTATTTACTAGAGTACTAGTAGGACTATGTATAGTATAGTATAGTATTTACTATGGTACTGGTAGAATCATGTATATTATACTATAGTATTCACTATAGGGCTGATAGAACCATGTATAGTATACTATAATATTTATTATAAGGCTGACAAAACCATGTATATTATACTATAGTATTCACTAAAGGGCTGATAGAATTATATATAGTATACTGTAAGATTCATTGTAAGGCTAAGAATACTATATATAGTATAGTATAGTATTCACTATAGTGCTGGTAAAACCATATATATTATACTATAGTATTTACTATAGGGCTGATATGCCCATGTATAGTATACTATAGTAATTACTATAGTGCTGGTAGAACTGTATATACTACACTATAATATTTACTATAGTACTCTAAGTAAGACTATATATATACTATAGTATTTACTAGTACTGATAGTACAATACATAGTATACTATTGTATTTATAATAGTGTTTATAGTAGGCACTATCATGTTAGCAGTGTAGTGTGCACTTTATAGAAGTTTTTACTATAATAGCTGTATTATCAGCATTACTATAGTATCAAAAATTCATGCTGAAAATGACGACCAAAATATGAATATTACCATGTTTTACTTTACAAAGAAGATCACCAGGGCTCAACTGACACATCTGAGTCGACATGGTAGCATAGCTTAGGGACCCATCAAGACGTACCATATTCGCTCCATGGATGACGTCCTTGAAAAATCCCTGACGATAATCGTTTGTGCTGTCAAACTCTTGTCCATGGGTCATCAGATGACGGAAAGCAGACGCCAAACGTTCTTGGCGCCTGGTGAGGAAGCCAACGGCGTTCTGACGCTCCGATTGTTCTGAAGGTTTGTACTTCCCAGCCAGCATATCGTCCACAGTCCAAGTCTTTCCAGAGAACTCGAGCTTTTCCGGCGCACCTGAGAGTCATTTAGCACACACACACACAAGTCGCGAAGGCACACGACACGATACCTTGCGACAGTGATTCTATCTCCTTCAATCGCCGCAATGTGACCTCCAGGAGTGAGTGCAAAAAAGTGTGCAGCCTCCTTGAGGTCTCCTCCCGGTCAGATGGGCGTGATACAGCCAACCAGTTGCGAAGATCATCGTCTGCAGGTGGGAACCCTGACTGCACCGTCAGGTGTCAGGACTCACTCGCGGAGTGCGCGCAGAGAGG
>WTXD01000166.1:0-23012 GCA_022496205.1 Gloeopeniophorella convolvens | reverse complement strand
CGCCTCGCCGCTCGTCCCTTGCCATCATAATCTCAGACCTCGTCCACTTCATCAATCATCCCCGCACGTCACGCATCCACGCCCCGGCCCGTACCCCCATCATCATCATGGCGCTCTCATTATCAATTTCTTGCTGCGCGCTGCCGCGCATTACGGACGCTCTGCGCCCGTCGCCCTCTTTTCTTTCTATTCGCTAAGTATTCGCTTATCTATGGTTATGACGGACGCCCCACCCGTCCCCGTCACGTCGCTGTCGCCTGCTATCTTGACGCACTTGCATACGTATTACTCACGAGTAGTCCCGTCCAAGCCTCATAGACCGCGTCTTGCCCGACGCACTTTCTTCTTCTACGGCTTTCACGGCTCTTTCTTTTTTTTTTTTGGGCTCTGGCTACGGACATATATCGCAATAACACAACACCAATGACATAAACACCAGCATACATACCAATAGCATCACTCTCGGGGACGTAGTAGTTCTAATGCCGCAGACGAAATATATACGAGTAATTGGAGAAATCCACTCAGAGCGAGCAAATCGGCGGATGACCAGTTGTAAATGATGGTTGCCTTATGCGGGAGCGTCATCCCCAAATGCGGGCGACGGCCCAACGGCCCGCGCCTCCCGGTGTTTGGTCGCGCTTTGCGCGGTCGCTCGGTGGCGATTGCCAGCGCGACGGGGACCAGTGCGACTCGGACAACATCATTCAACGGCATTCACGCAAATTTTCTGGGTGGAGCGGAGGTTATCGCTGATGATCACCGCGGGTTGAGCTCTCGCAAGCTGGGCTCTCCATCGATTGAATCCTAGGCTGCGCCTGTCATAAACCATGCGATTGTCTTCCCGGATCTTCCTGCGCAGGGTGGTAACTAGAAAAAAAGAAGAAAATAGCACTGGGGCTGGTTCGCAAGAAGGCTACATGTCGCAAGGCACGCGCGTGCGTGCCCGGATCTAACGCTGAACTTTACTGGGTTGCTGCTGGATCGATTGCGCTCGAAGCTGGGGCCTTCTCCTCGAGCTGCCGCCACAGGCGCGCTGCCCTCGGCCGCACGCCGCCCCAGATACGTGCCGGTGCGAGCTTATTTGCATGCATACGCGCCCCCAGGGCGGCGTACGCGTGTGGGAGATCGGATCCCCGCACGGGCGCGGGCCTAATACAGGCAGGTGGTCCCCGAAACGAAGACGGGGGACACTTTGAATTGAATCGCGAAACGCAGGACGCCACAGATTTCGACGACTCACGTGTCTTCGCTCAAGTCCATCTAGGTGCATTCGCGCGCCCGGTGCGTGCGTCTGGAAAATCAGAAGTGCTCTCGAGTGCTCGCTCACGGATCTAGGTCGGGCAGGGTCGGTGCGCGCGCACTGCGTCGAGTCAGAGCAGAGTGGCAGCTGCAAACTGCACCGGGTGTAAGTAATCGAGCACAAGACGCCCATTCACCGCTCCAGATTAATTCTGCTCACGTACGCACCTCCCGCGAGCTCCGCAGACACGCCCTTACTGGAGCTGGCCTTGGTGCGAGGCGTAGCAGGTTAGGCGCGCGCGGCGTCGAGAACGTCCATGGCCGATCTGCAGTGCAGCGTCCGATCGCTCTCGTGCGTGTCCCTAGGCGCGCGCCTGCTGCCTAGCCAGATCAGCGTCGCGCGAGAATAAGACAATGCTGCGCCTCTTGGTCTAGTCTGCTCTCGTTGCTATCGTTCGTGCTGGCTGTGTGTTGCGGTGCCCACTGCAGTGGGCGCTTATCTCTTCTCGCTCGTGTCCAGCGAGCTGCTCGGGTCCGGGCATCATGCACGGCTGCTGCGGTGCTGCGGGCGTCGGTGACGCTGCCGTGGAGCTCGGCGCTCGGCCGAACAAAGGGGGATGATCGTCGAATGCAAGGCTAACTACTTCGCAGTTAAGCGCCCGTCCAGTGGGCAGCTCGGGCGAAGACCAGGCTGGGCGAGGATGTCTCGCTGCACTTCGACATCTCTCCTCGTCTCAGGTGCGGGCGTCCGAGTCGGATGACAGGTCCTTTCTTTGTTCTCTGTGCGGCGCGCGTCCTTGGCCCGGCCGCGGCACACCCGAAACTACCAAGCCCCACAGCGCATCCACACATACTTCCATCTGACGCATCTTGCGCCCTGCCAGCTGCGCAATATACCACACCAATTCTTTTCTTTCCTTCCCCTGACTCATGTGCCTTCTTCCCCAGCGTTCCAGAAGCTCGTCTCGGAGGGACAAGATGTGTATGCGATACGTAGACACAGCGCCGCGGTGCGTCCGCGCGCGCCCGAAGACGCATTACTCATCGCGCCCCATGGTGCGCCTCGCGGTCCCCGGCCTGGTCCCGCTCGGACAGAGAGCTGCTTTAGGCAGCGCTTCGCACTTCCTGATCTCCCCGCGTGGGACCACGGTGTCGGTGTCCTAGGATGTCCCAGGCCCCGCATCTGCTCCCTGCGCCCGCGGACCGCGCCGTTCCGTGTGCCAGCACGCCGACTGAGCTGCCGGCTGAAACCAAGGACCGCGCGGCGGGGCCCAGCGTGGCTGCGCCGTCGGCGGAGGAAGGTGCCAGTGCCAGTAGCACGCGGCGCACAGCCACGGCAGCCGCACAGGACATTCCAGCAGAGCCCGTGCCGCGTCCCCGTTTCGCGCGTTCACAATGTAATATTCAGTCGTGCATATTGAATGCGGTCATATTGTGGAGTGTCTGGGTGAGGATATCTGGGTGTGCGGTGCTGCGACGGGAAACTACCGGGGTTTGCTGCTGGGGCGGTGCGGGTGCACTGGTGTCGTGCTAGTGGCATTGTGTCGGGCTGTCGCGGGACCGCGCGTGCGCGCGGAGGCCCCGCGACGCTGTGCTGTGCCTCTCACATTAATTTGGGGTCGTTGGCGGCACTGGTGGTTGCTGGCTTCTCGGGACCGCGCGTGGCGGCGGCTCGGTGGGAGTGCGAGTCGTTCCCCACAGTCATGTCCATGTAGCGTCCCTCTACTATCGGCGTAGAGAACGCCAATGAGGGGTAGATGAGAGCGGCAAGTACTTAGTGGCAGCTCATGAAGCCCTCATGTTGCTGGAGCATTTGCGCTGGGGTGGTGTGTATGGGACGAGCCGGCCGTGTGTCAGGGACCTTTCGAGCGGCCAGCCGCTAAGTAGCACGCACTAGAAAACACACTATATTCTCTCGTATCTCCTGAGTCTTTGTCTCTGAGTGTCGTCTTCAATAATGTGGGAGGGGGATATTGCCGACCGACGACGACGACGCTGCACGCCTGCTGGCACGACCACGGGCCGGAAGTGCCGGCCTGCGCCAAGCGTGGGCTTGGGGCGTTGCGCCGCGTTGTCACGGACGTCGACGACCCAGGGGCGGCGTGCTCGCCACCTCTTAATCTAGGAAGCTGAGGGTACGTTTCCATCTCATCTCTGTTATCAAATAGACCTCAAAATGATTTCTTGCTTCCTGCCAGAGTGCGCCGGCTTGTGCTGACTTGGGCAAACCGTTCGCATCAGGCTGGCCTGCCAGCGCGGCAGACGTCCCCGTCAGCCAGCCTAAGCATAGTCCGGCGGGATCACCTTGGCGAAAGCGTAGACCATTTGATGTAAGGTGCTTGTGGGTAAGCTTTTCCCGAATTTCCTTTCTCCCGTTTGTCCCTCAGATGCCGCGAGGCTAAGACCCTAGGCTGGCTAGCTCAGGCCCCATGCGGGACCCAGGACCGTCTATGCTACTCGCGCTAGGTCCGACCAAACTCGCGAAAGTCTTCCACCGACTATTCCAGAGGTCCATCGTGCTCAGGCGCATCGCACGGCGGCCGACGCTTCGCTGCGAATAACCGCCCGTCCCCCAACACGAGTCGGGCCACATGGATAATCCAGGTATCTAGAATTACCACGCGCCACTAAAACCAAAGCGCCTGTGCTGGCTATACTCCGTATCAGAAGCCCTCGACATCCTCCGTTCCCGCGGCCTTACTCGAGGCCCCTGGCCTCCACCGCGATCGTTCCTTGGCTTACACCCCTCGCGACGTCTTACTCCATCAACGACCCCACATGACCAGTGAACTCCCGCTTCGGGCATCGCATTATCATCTGCCACTGCTAGTGCGTCCCAGACGCCTTGACCAGCCGATGGTCCACGGCACGCGAATATCATAATTCTCGGCGCCAGCGGAAAAGATGTGTCCATATTTGCGCACACTGGGACGTTGGATCGTAACGGCATCAATCAAGAGCGGGATATTAATCATCGGAGATCAGGACACGTCCAAAGCCCTCCCTGGTATATTTCTGGCCTTTCTTTGGTTTTGCACTGGTCCAAATCGAGCACTCAGATGCGGACGGCTCGGGGGAACTACGATGCGTCGGATTCGCCGCACCCTGTTTCTGCGTGGCGGGTTTGCGTGAGCATCCCTTTTCTGCGTAGTTGGTTTGATGCTGATCTAGCCGTCGAAGCCCCGCGCGGCGCCGCGCGAACTGGTCTCGTCTGGTCCCTGGCATGCTCTGACGTTTGTCTCCGAGGACAGGCGGACGGAGGTGATCGACGGCCGGAGGGTGGCGCCGTGTCAACAAGATATACAGGACGTCGGGAAGGCATCGTCCCAATTTACCGTGGTGCGCTTGGCTGCTGGCCCTGTAGGCTGTGCACACTGCCTGACGAGCGCTTATTTCACGTGTGCCGTGCCTAGTCCGCTGCCAGGCCGCTGCAGAGTAGCAGTGCGTTGCGCTCAAAGTGCGCATCTGGAAATAACCCAGTGCGAGCGGACTGATCAATGGGTTCATCGGGTTCATGTCCCGACTACAGGGAGTGGTGACAGGGGGACGACATCCCAACAACGCGGTTTCTGCTGCCGGCGAGTCCCAACTCGTACGTCTTCCCCTGCATCTGCCCAAAATGCAGGATATGAAGCCTCGGGTCGGACTTTCCTGTTTGGACCTGGTGTCGCGGCCTGCAGGCGCCTTACCTCGATCAACTTTGTCTCGCCCTGTCTGTAGTATTCACGCTCGCCCAGATGTTCTTCAGGGCCCATCACGCACTGTCAACCCCCCAAATAGCACACCTCCCGGCAATCCTACCTTCCTACGTATCAGCTCCAATCATACACCTTGCACCTCCTCGACGTTCTAGAACAGTCCCATCATGATCTGCGCGTCTGCTTGACGCAACCTCGGATGCCGACCCAAGTTCAGTCTCTGGACTCTTAGACCCCCATTCAGCGCTTCGCGCCCCTCCCCTTTCTCGGTCCAAATATTGCGTTACCACGGCCTCTCCTAGGCCGACGAACTTCCACGGGCGCATCGATGAGGCGATGGGCATGCTTTCTGGGTCCGTCTCTGGGACAATATGTGGATCGGTCGCACCTAGATAGGCTTAGGACCCTAGCAGCCCCACGTTTTTCGCGTGGACTGGTAGTGGAATAACTGGATGACGGTGAGTGTTTAACGTTTAACGACCGTCCGGGTCTGAGGCGTTCGCGTGCGCCCCACGGGCCCGCTACTGGCTGCCAGGAGACCGGTTGCTGACTTTACGCTGGCGCCATAGAAACGGCGACAGCGAGCGGGCATCCCAAGGTACATAAGTATCGTAGCAAGTGCCTAACGACGTCCTTCGGCGCGCATGCGAGCCCGGTGGGAGCCCGCGGCGGACTTTGCATCTGTGGGTACGATAGCCTGTATTTTTCCGATGTTGAAACATCTGCCTGTTCCGTAAGCGTAACCTAGTGGCGCTACTAATACAATGCGTACAGTAAGGAGAGCAGTGGCAACGAAGTTACGCGGGGGAATCGTGATGGACACGGATCACGTGATACAAGGAACCTGCCAGTGGTCTCTATTCCAACTGCCTATCGCACTGCTCGAGTTCGTCTCGGCTTTGTGTCTTGAACTCATTATATGCAGATACCCACCAGCTGATCGCTTCGGCGTGCACGCCGCCACGATCGTGCTCGGCGTTATGAATCGCAAGCTCGAGGTCCTCACCCTCCATAATCCCTTCACCGACCGCGGGGAACGGCTTCGGCAAAGTGTAGTGCACCACACGCAGTTCGTCGCGGAGTGCCTCCCAGAGCGCAGGACCGCGCTCGCGGATGGCCAGGTTCGCGTTGTACACGTACGGCAGCCGCACCGCGTCTGCGCCGAAGTAGAGGTTGAGGAACGCCTGTTCTGCCTCGCTCGGGGGATAACGTGCGTCGTTTAGACGGGAGAGCATGTGAGCGAAAGTTACGCTGTCCGGGCGGATGGCCAGTACCCCGGCGTTGAAATGTAGCTTGAAGCCCCATTCGCCCCAGACGTCCGCAACAGCGCCAAATTCGAAGGGCAGGCTGAAGAGCTCGTCAAAGTTGCGCCGCACGAGCGTGTCGGAGTCGAGGTAGACTAAACGCTCGATGCCGAGCGTGTCGAGCGTCCAAATGCGGAGCTTCGTGTATTGGTCGACGAAGCGGTAGCCGATGCCCACACCATCATGTGGGGGCGGGATGAACTCCACTGGATGTGGCTCCCAGCCGGCGGCGCGGACGATGCAGAGTGCGCGGGACGAGAGGCGGCCGGGGATATGGAGGAGGATGCGGCGGGCATTAGTGCCGGCCTTTTGGAGGGAATGGCCTAGCGTCGCGGCGGGTATTGTGAAGAGGTCGTTGTAGAGAGTCGTGACGACAGCGCGGGAGTTTGCATCTGATGTGTTCGTAGCAGGACCAGTCCACGTAGTAAAATGAGGCTTTCTATAGCGGCGGTAGGGCAAGTAAGAAGTGTTAGACGCAGAAGGAAGATGACGGCGACGTACAACATCTGAAAGTCATCAAGTGGCGTTAGGGTCTGGTCATCTTGTGGGCAAACTTGTGGGTGGTTGTCGCGCAGAACGATAAAGCTCAACATTGTCACAAGCCCGAGACCTCCCAACACCCAAAGCCACCTTGGGGTCCTCCAGCTTCTCGGGCCTCGTGAATCTGGCGTCCAGTCCCGCAGTAAGGGTAGCAGTGTATATCGACCGGAAGGCATCTTGGCAAGACTTGACGACGCCTACTAGGGATTGCAAATGTATGTCGTGCGTGTTTGTAGTTAAATGGTATTTAAGGGACGTGCCAAGCGTGCTGCGGAAGGCTGCGGAGGGGAGGGTTGCGGTAAGGGCTTCTTGGGCGCGCATGTGGCATCACGTTGCCCCCGCCGTAGGCACTGCCGCTCCGACTTGATCAAACAGAGATCAGGCTCTTCAAACCTGCGCACCTTGATATTGACGATGGAAGTTTCGCTTCCCTAATGTTCACTGAGATATCTTCGTTGGCCCGTATCAGCACCGGGCGTGGGTGGCAGATGCGCGGACGTGTCTCGTGGGACGGCTGCTTCAGTCGTGCCAGAGGTCGGGCGCTTACGAGAACTGTCCTGATGTGCCGTACGTTGGCACACATGCACGCGGTTGGAGAAATCAACTGACCGGTGAGGTAACGGTAGCACCGCTGTTTAGAGTGAAACGCGTAGTTGAACATTGATTTAGAAGTTGGGTGAATGAGGGCAGCAGAGGGCGTGTTGTGCCATGCTTACCGCTTCTATGAGTGGAGATTTGAGGTACCCGAAGATGGACCCTGGGCAACGGGAGTCGGAGGCAGACGTTCGTTGTTTCGTTCAGATGTAAGTGGAGGGACTCTGCCATGTGGACCAACCCGGGAAGCCCAGTTGACGTGACTCGCAGTGGACACCTGGGCCCTGATTTAAGGTTGGGGTTTATACACGTGCATATGCTTACGTAGTGCCTCCTCCCAATTCTCGACTCGGAGGCGCCTCTTCCTTATAACGGAACGACTACTATGCCCAATCAGGAAGTGAACATGACCAGGAAGTGAACATTTTGGAAAGATTGACTCCGCACGCAACAATGGCTGCATAGCATTTGTCGATATTTGTATCCAGTGAATGCATAGATCCGTTCTACGTGCTTGCGAAGTTTCAAGCCGATTGAGCTGCTAGATGATGCTAGAGAAATCGGTACTTCTGGGACACTGATGTGGACAGCTGCCAATCCTCCAGGAACAAGGTAAGAAATAGCTTATACGCCATGAAACCTGATATTCACAATACACTTATACATATCTACTATATCTCCAAGTTTTGTGTCATTCACATGGGTAGAACACCATCTGCGAAAGCTTTCCCTCCGGAGGAGCTCTAAGCGTGACAGAGGAGATTCAAGCTCCGCCGCCGGAGCGCGTGAACGACGCGTTGCGCGAATGTGGGTTCCGGTCCACGATGAGATCGGATCTATGATCCCAGCAGGCGTGACAATCCGTGACAAGCGCGCACTCCTTGCGGGCACTTTTCTCTCGACTTCGGCTTTGCTCTGGCACGCTCAGATCTCAACAAATAAATCTAGAACTTAATAGGTACATAGAAAACACATCAAGGAATACACATGCAAAGTTCCAAGAGATTTGATTGAGGAAAAACCCGAGATTACCAGGAAGTGAATATTTGTGTCCACTTCCCGATTGGTCATAGTATCTTCCGTTACTAAGGTCTGCTTAAGGAGACTACGCCTCTTCGTCCACGGTGATCGTCGCCGCCATCTCAGCGCGCACTGCATACAGCTTGCGATGTTGCGTCATTCAACAAAAACTGATACACAAGTCCACTCAAAAGTTGGTGCAGGCATCTATCTAGGCACGAGTTCCGCATTTTCTCCTGAAGCATGATGGCCGTTGCTTGTTGGCGCGGACGGAGAAGTAACCAGTGCACCTGGTAGACATGATCGCGTGCCCAACTCTGTTCGTTTCTATTTGTCGTTCTTCATTGCGTGGTCTCGCTCGCCATACTTGTTCTCATGCGAAGCTTCCCGTTTGGATAGCCAGAGATCGGGCAGTGTAGACCATCTGTAGACCTACACTGAAGAGCTTTGCTACGTGAGCATGACGCGACAGTAGATGCATTATATATTCTGTAAGCGTGATGGCTGCAGGCGGGGTAACCACGAAGTGTCGTTGGGATAGATATGCATTACGTGACATGGGATCCATCGCAGTTTCTACTTTTGCCTGTCGCACTGCTCGAGTTCATCCTGGTTGCGCCCCCTAAACTCGTTGTATGCGGCAACCCACCAGCTGATCGCCTCGACGTGCACGCCGCCACGATCGCGCTCGGCCTTGCGAATCGCGCGGTCGAGTCGCGCGCCCTCGACGATGTCCTTACCATCCTTGGGGAACGGCTTGGGCACGGTATAGTGCACGATGCGCAGCTCGTCCCGCAGAGCTTCCCAGAGAGCTGGACTGCGCTCGCGGATGGCCAGGTTCGCGTTGTACACGTACGGCAGGCGGACCGCATCCGCGCCGAAGTAGAGGTTGAGGAACGCCTGCTCCGCCTCGCTCGGGGGGTAGCGCGCGTCGTTGAGGCGAGAGAGCATGTGAGCAAACGTCGCGCTGTCCGGGCGGATCGCGAGCATGGCCGCGTTGAAGTGTAGCTTGAAGCCCGAGTTGCCGTAGACGTCGGCCACCGCCCCGAACTCGAAGGGCAGATCGAAGAGCTCGTCAAAGTTGCGCCGCACAAGCGTGTCGGCGTCGAGGTAGACTGCGCGCTCGATGCCGAGCGTATCGAGCGTCCAGATGCGGAGCTTCGTGTACTGGTCGACAAAGCGGTAGCCGATGCCAGCGCCGTCGTGTGGGGGCGGGATGAGCTCGACTGAATGTGGCTCCCAGCCAGCAGTGCGGACAATGCAGAGAGCGCGGGGAGAGAGACGGCCGGGGATGTAGAGGAGGATGCGACGGGCGGTGGTACCAGCTTTCTGGAGGGAGTGACCGAGCGTCGCGGCGGGTATTGTGAAGAGGTCGTTGTAGAGCGTCGTGACGACGGCACGTGAGTTTGCATCTGATGTATTCTTATAGGGCTCTGTCCACGTAGTGAAATGGGGTTTTCTGCGGCGGTAGCGCGGGTCAGCCGGGGAAACTAGGATGAGCACGGACGATGACGCACAACATCTGGAAGTTATCAAGGGGTGTCGGAGTCTGCGGGTGCCAGTACTTCCACAGAAGGAGGAAGTTGAGCATCGTCATGAATCCTAGACCCCCTAGCATCCAAAGCTCCCTTCTCCGCCATCCTCTCGCGCCTCGCGAATCTGGGGACCAATCCCGCAGCATGGGTAAAAGCGTATATCGGCCTGGGGGCATCTTGGCGGGACTTGACGGTAGCGACCCAGGGCTACCGACGACAAGCTTTTTTGGTCTTTATTGAGAGGGGAAGATGTTTGTCGTTCGGAGAGTCTCCCAGTGACGAGAGGGGAGAGGATGTGAGTACTGCAGTAATTGGCGATGCCGAATTAGCGCGGCGACGCGGGGCAACGAGTCGCGCCTCCTGCATGGGCGCCTAATGCGTTGCCGTCCTCGTCGGCACCGCTTCAAGAAGTCCGATCGAGATCTCTCCCAAACCCTTCGTCTCAACTTCAGCTTCAGCTTCAACGTCCACTTTGCAGCTGGCGCTGCGGTGCCACCCCTTCAGCTTCAGCCTTCCCCTTTTTTGACATGAGCGTCATCCCGGGCCGACTTTGGTCTTCAGTGGGCTACGTCGGCACCGCACCCTGTGCTTTGGGCGGCCGTCTGCCCGTCCAGAACGAAGTCTGAACTTGATCCCTACTACGGCCCTTTGACCTTTCGGCTACCGAATGCATCACCATCTCGTGGAAGCTCACTGGCCTTCTCTCTGGTCCTTTCTGCCTGTTCGTGCAGCCGACATCCGAGTCTCCGTCCCAACTAGCCGACGGCGGCCACCAACGGCGACGGTTGAATGCTGGTGCGCCTCGTGCTCTGTAAAATGGCGTCCGAGTCACTTTTAACCAGCTCACGAAGAACATACGTGTCGACTCACACAGTAATTTGACCAAGCCGTCTTTGTCTCCTCGGAGTCCGTCTTCTGCCTCATACGCTTGCCCCTCCTGGCGAACAATGGACGAAGGCAGACCCGACGACTTGGTGTGCATCCTCGGGCATATCGTGCTTTTTTGTCCGTTTGCCGTTCTCTCTCTCATGGTGACCGATTCCTCGCGGGGCTCTCTCATCTCGATGACATGCTGCCATTCGCGCAGCGACATGGCTTACTCTCCTGGATGACGTGGTATCCTTTCCTCGAGCTATAAATGAGTGGGCGAGTACCTTCGCCAAACCCGTCAGCTCTCATGGTTGGTGTATCTCTTGTCCTTCGTGACGCTACCTGCATGGCTTACGAGGAGCACCCCTGCAACCAAACGAGCCCTCCTTTTGCCTATGTTTCACTGGTCCACTCACTGCCTGAGCGAATTATCATAATCACAGTCGCGGCGGTTTGCGTGGCGGTGGCTGTGACGGTCGTCATAGTTGCTATGAAGGAAGTCAAGTGTACAGTAAGTGCAGTCAAAATATGACTGAGGGGCTGTACGCTGACTGCTAACTCATCTGGTAGATCGATCACGCAGTCAGTGCTTGGCACGCAACCTCCAACAGGGAACCGCGGCATGTACATATCGCAGCCAACACAGTAAATTTGGCACTCATCGCTCATCGCCCCACACAGGCCGACGTCAGCCCCCGAGTACGCGCACTCTCTCAGTGGGTGCCTTCAGGAAGGAATCGGCTGAGACGCAGGCGCAACGGATCGTATAGTTACGCATGTGAGGACATTGAGGACGAGGAGGAAACCTTGCGAGGATATTGAATCGGGCTGTAGCGTTTACGTGTATAATGCCTATGTTTAACGTGCTGGAGTGCAATCAAAGTCCCATCACTGGTGACACAATGCTGCACCAGTTTCTAGTGCTGGTGCTGGTGAGCACTTGATCACAAGCGCTTGAGTGGCCAGGCCCGCAGCGTGTGAATGTAAATTATGTAATCTATAAGGTCGCCCTGCCAGTGCCCTGCCCGCCCTTGCCCGCCGCGCGCGGAACCGTTGCACGGCGTCTTCAAGACTTCAATTGATTTTGGCAATTGTTCCACTCCTCCACCGTTGCGCCGCTGTTGGGTCTACGTTCAATGCGCATTGTTCCTCTCCTGCCACGCCTGGAAACACGATACGGACTATGACTTTCAATTCCCTACTAGTTCCTCCTCGCACTTGGGCCAAGGGCATCTCATTCCGAGTGCTGTGGTGCATCTACGGACAGTTCTGGATAGGAGCCCGAGGCTGGCACGTTCTATTCATTCTACGGGGATATCTCTCTCAGGTACACCGTACACGACTCTTGTTAATTCCAGGAACTCTACCAACCTCTCAAGGAGCTCCACGTATCTCGCCGTTTGAATGCCGCGGCGGCGGGTAAGGAGACTCGAGTCAGTTCTCTCAGAACTTGGCTCAGGTCCCTGATTACGGGGAAATATTCGAAATTCCTTGAGCAGCGCTGCGTGTTTCACGTCTATCTCCTTTGTTCTTCTAGACTGCCCTGTTTGGAGGACAAAGAACGACGAAGCCACCAGTCTCCCTATGGACCTCCTCGCGTACTTTTCCCACCTCCGTAATATACCTCTCATCATCGCACGGCACCGCAACACTATTGTCTTGCGGAGCAGCCTTTTTTCTGCGCCGTGCCTGGAGCAGTGCGACGTGTTCACCTATGCACACACACCACCCACCGCCACCCATAAATGCGCGCCAGGTGGACAGCCCTCACCATCAATACTTACCCAGACATCTGAGCGACGAGATACTCTACCAGGAACACGTTCCTCCCATGTTTTCTGTATATGCCTTCGAGAGCGTCATCGACTCTGCCTCTGAGTTTATCGGCCGGGCGGCGAGCGAGCTCTTCGGGGGCGTCACAAAGACTTCTATCGTGGCCTTCCCGATCGTTGCCTTCATCGTGCTCATTACTGTAAGTACTGTTTGCACGATATGTGCGGCACAGCGGAGGCTGATGCCATGCCGGCGTTCGCCGCAGCCCAGCTTCAGGAGCTCGTTGCTGAGCATCGTGATCTCCGCACCTCAGGACGAGGTCGTAAATGAGCAATATACGAGGTCGTCTCACAGCTGCAATGACGTACAACGCCAGAGCGCACCCATCCAGAACAACTTTTTCATGGTCAATGCCGGCTCGGACCCGACCGCTGTCGCTGACGGGATTAGGCAAGCCTTGCGACCCTCCACGTTCTGCGGTCGCGTGGATGAGGTGTCTCAGTTTGAAAGTATTACTGAGGCACAGTAGATATGATGTTTAGTGCAGCCTGTGACTGGTTTATGGACAGGTCGATAGCCTGTTGTGTCGACTGCGTTGTGCTTATGCGGGTAGTTTTATGAGGAATGAGAATAGGGTTAGGGTCCAGGGTCACGCCATTGCCGACCACGCCGTGGCCGTTCGCCGTTTCCCTGAGCCAGCCGTCTCTTACAACGTGCTCCGAGTCTCTCTTCCGAATGACTATCGAGTACGAGCGACAGCATCATTGAGTACTCCTGTCCAGCTTCGTCTGCTCCTGCATTGTGCACCTTCCGAGCCCACAGGACAACGGTTTCATGAGAGACCGAAGGCCACAGCAATCACTTCGCTCCCTCTTGCGTCTACCGAGTCACCATTTCTGCTGCTTTGTCCAAGCTTTGTCCTCATGCAGAACCTTTCGGTGGCGCGTCACCAGACATACTTATTAAGGGTCTCCGCTCGCACACATAGAAGATATGTCACTTCCTCTTGAGGACCATATATCAGTGAGTGGCAATTCTCTCTACTGTCCCATCGCATACAAACACCCCATCATGTCGGACGATCGCTGCAAGGACGGCTCCTCGACCACCTCCGTTGTCTCTCGGGATCTCCGCAAAGTCTGCCACGCCGCCGTGAATGCTTGCAAGCCCGCGCTATCTACTTGGTGCCTTTGGGTTACCCTCTTGAGCTCCTCGCTTCCACCGCTACGGTAATCGACTCGCTGCTCTTGTCAACGAACGACCTTTGGTTTCGTCGTCGGATCGTTCGTGAGTAACAGGCCACTGCTGCTTCCGATTTTATTAATCTGTAATGCGTCCTAGCTCCTGTCCTTCTGTGCATATGTGCCCCAATCTTGGAGAACGCGTGTCTGAGAGCTGCGGTTGTTCCGTCTCTGTAATCAAGCCGGGGGGACCAAGATTGCCCTGGAGTCTCATGTCCGGCTTCTTCTAGAACTATGCAAGGGCACGCGGCCAGAGTCCAATCCTGACTTCAAGTCACGCATGTCTGACTCGGCCGCTCCGAGGCGACCGCAAAGAGGTAGGGCCCCCGGCCGGAGACGAGCGATGGTGGCTCGAAGCCCAGAGATGGTATCGCAATATGTTGCCTTGGAGCGGTGGCGTATCATTGGTGTCCTCCTTGTAATATGCACATTTTGATAGATTGTGTCTCAACGTGCTGCTGCACTGGTACCATTTGGGTGTCACCAACCTCGCCCGCCGCCTCTCACATAGACTGAATCTGGGGTTAGGGTCCGATGTGGGGACCAACGCGGCGTCAGCGCGCTAGACCTACCTAAGCCTTCAGGCAACCTTCACCTCACCATTGAACGGTTTCGGCGCCCACTGGGTCCGTGTGGCATACTTTCGTATCTCTTATTTTTCCCCGGTGCGGCCGGAATATGTCTCTTCTAAGTTCTCGCTCGCACAAGCTCCTAAGGAATGGTCTCGCTGAAGGCAACGCCTCAGATCTCAGACTCAATTCTATTGACCGGCCACATGGATCCTGCATTGGAAAGTGGCCGTACCTTCAGCCTGTTTCAAATATCCGATGCCATGGGGTATCTAACGGAGGGTACCTCGTCTAGCAAGCGTAGAAAGGAAGCGGCTCGAGCTATCAGATGTTACACCCTCCGATGGCCCATGAGCTAGTTTCTAGGCTCAGTGACTAGTACCCCGATGTATGTCATCGAGCCAATATCCTTGCTTTGTTCTCAGTTACTTAACTCCCGCAAAGCTCCTTCATTTCCTAACGGAGTTTCTGGCCGCGCGATCCACAATCTTTGTGCCACCGCCCTGCACACCTATAAATGCAGGACCTCCGTGGACACTTGGCCTTTCTCCGCCCATACACACCTGCCCTCCCTCTCGCATCATCGACCCTTTCATCGTGAGCAAATTTGCTGTCCTCATTCAGGATGCCCGCGATGACCTTACCATAAAGCTCTTCTCCCTGTCATGTCCATCTTTATCGACATCTGCATAGAGGTGGCCCGCTTCTATCTCGCTTTCTTCGGCATCTGCATAGAGGTGGCCCGCTTCTATCTCGCTTTCTTCGGCATCTGCGCGACGCTCTTTGTGGCTCTCGTCGTCAAGGCCATCGATGCCACCTTGCCGTGAGCTTTATCCGTATCGCCGGTGGTACTGGCCACCGCCATGGTCATTGGGCTCGTGAGTGTTTCACATCACCTGTGAGGCTTCAATTGACGTATGTCAAAGCTCAACTACGGTGAACGCACTCTGTTGGCGCGAGAGAATGGTCAAAGGCGCAGGACAATGTTGGCGTTGATCGCTCGGAGGCAGCAGAGGCAGAGGCGGGCACAGAACTGATATGGAATTCAAGCCCCGTGACTCGATGTGCGTTGGATACATCTTCTACCTCAGGCTGCTCGCAGGCTCTCTTGCGGCGTCGGGTGCCTTTCCATTGCGGGACGTGCCATAGGCGGGAAGTGGGAGATGATGTGATGTAACTAAACATCTGGTGATTGGTGAAGCAAGTAAAGTTGCTTATACCCTCCCCTGCGACTACGGCCTTACTGGAATCAACGTCATCGGGCTCCTCAACCCTCCCATCCGAGCATCGGCCGAGAATTTTGTACAGGTGAGTCATGCTCGATGCCGAGACCCACTCGCCCCCAGCTTTTTCTGACCGAGCAGGTAATGACTCTGATGTAGATAATAAACGGACATGGCAGAAGTCGGAGATATAAGTATGTACTACCTCTTGCACTCTCTTTTTCCTCGATTCAATGCCGCCATTGTCTCTAGAAGGAATGCCTTACGATGTATTGGATGGTAACACGCTACATTGAAATCAAGTCGATGAACACAAAACAATCAGTTTCTGTATGACGTTGCACTGGTCATGGGCAATTCGCGCAGAGGCTCGGCCTTCCAGCGATCCTTTACGATCTAGGGTGCTCCAAGGCGGGCTGTGTCTTGAGGGTCTGAACTAGAACGAAGGCGATTGATGCGTACGTGTATTTGCTGCGCACCCCCTACATGGAACTATTTCTCTGGTTTTGGTAGGCTGAACGAGGGGTTTGTACGTTGATCTCATGATGTGCTTCCGAAGCAAGGGGAATCCCATGGTCGATCGGCGGATATCACTCTGGACAGTCCTCCGCCGCGGCGGAAACAGCACCTCCAAGGCTTAGTCGTGATTGGCTCACAGCGGATTATCTCAATCAACGAGCAATAGGCCTGAACTCACCAACCCGCGGACGGTGGAGAACGACGTTGGGTCCATGACAACACCCTTCCGAAGCATCACTTCGATAGAAGACCCTAACACTTGTTGGGTGGGCGCTCCGCTGTTGACGCCCATCTATGTAGACAGAACGGTTCGTGACCATCTTCGATCCCGTGTGGCGCTTCTCAGAGGTGCCCCTGGTCCCACGAACGGCGCAGGGTCCGCAGCAGTTCAGGCGCATCCGTTATGAGCCGAGATCTGGGTCGACTGGGCGCGTGTCCCAAATGCGACCCGACCTCAGTCAGCACTTCCCTCCTTCCTGGAGTCCTTGCGCACGACCCACTCAGCCTACCTACGTGCTGCGAAAGCTGCGGTAGCGCGACCCAGGTCTGGTTTTGGTTCGACGTATACTGGTCGTCGGTCGTGTACAATTGGGTGAATCTCAGAATTCTACGCTGGCTGTCAATTAAAGACGTCCGGCATGTCACATCGAAACCTTATCGAAATCACCGTGTGTCGCTGAGAAATCTCAGAAGCATATTGATGATATGAACGTATTGTGAGGTGCGTCTTTGAGGAAATGAGAATGGCGGATCCCCCTGATCAAAATGTAGGCAGGGTCCAGATCAGCCCGTTGCGAATGCTCTGAAAAGGCAGTAAGCTGCTCATCTTTTCCGATTGGAGGACAGCCAAAGGTGTCTATCTCAGGTTGCTGTCCCTCGCACCTCGCAAGTATCAGTCCTCTTCCGAGGTCAATGGGAGTACGCATCCACCAAGCCCTACCATTTCAACCGGATCTGTCATCCAGATGCTGGCTGCTGACAGCCTTCGACTCACGAGCCGTCGAAGACGTAGTGCCCGTGCTCAGGCAGCATGGGTCAAATTCGAAATCGCTGTTCAGCGCTTCAGAGTTTATTAAAACGGATTGATGGTTCAGGGCTGTGTCTTATGAAGCCAGTGCTCACGGGAGTTGCCATGCCTTTGTCCAGGTATATCAAGAGAAAATTTAGAGCAACTTTGTCAAGCAACTCGACCATGGCCCTCCCCGTTGCAATTCCCGCCACCGTCATCCTTCTCGTTCTCTCTCACCTTGTCCGGAAAGCTGTGTTGTACTTCCAACTTCCTTCTGGGTTGCGGGAGGGACATATGGATGCCCGCAAATACCCTCCAGGCGATGGTGCCGGTGGGCCTCAGGAAGCATTTTTGGAAGAAGCACCTAGGTGAGTCGTTCGTTTTCTTCCTGACCCACGGCCACTCATCTGGGTCCCTCAGCGTACATCTGATCGACCGACTATATCCTCCTATCATCTCACGCGAAAAGAAAATATACAAGGTCAGCAAGTTCCGGCTCTTCGAGCTGAAGGGCCTAAGGCAGCTGGCAGCTCCGCCAGCTTGTAATGTTCTCGAGCCGGCGCCAAAGCAGGACGATGTGTTTGTCAACATTTTCGACGAGCAAGTCCAAGCATGGATCTGTTCTGAAGATGGCGGCTGGACCCCACTCGACGTTGGCGATTGGCACCCTACCCTCCAAGGGTGCCAATTTTTCGTGGCTCCAGGCAAGGGGGCACGATTTGTGACGCCGGTGAGGTATGCGGCGTTGCTTTCTGGTCTCCCATGACCATGGTTGGCCTGCACTGTCATTCACGGCCAGCCTCCAACAAGTATATCACGATCGTCGCTTTGCTGAATTGTATCCAAGATATTTATTCCACACCGGCTCTACTGTACTTTGCACAATATTACCATCGATTGAAATGTAATCTCTTCATCGCCTTTCTGCATTTGCGCATTCGCATACGTTGGCCATGAGTCCACTCAAGACGCTCCCCGGATCGTGGGCCAACACTCACGCGCACGGTTCGGCGTCAAGTTCGCCTCATGTTTATCTGCGTACGCGCGCTGCCTTGTTCTCGATGTTCCCCTGTCGTCATGATCGTTGTCACGGATCCACGGGGGGACTGCAATGTTATCTGTTCCAGAAAATGTTTTGGACAAAAAAAAATCCAGGACGTACCGACTTCGATTAATTCCCGAGGGATTCTCGCGCAGCATCGCCGCAATTCCCACCTGACGCATGTACGCCACAACTTGCGCGCACCCAATCTATGGCTCTGACAGCCGCAGCTGTCAGGTTAAGTTCATGGGGCGGTGATGCGGTGTGCAGCGATGGAAGAAGGAAGCATTGACCTAATTCGTCAGTGCAGAGCGCGAGGATTACACGTTACTGGCCTGTGACGCGTGATGCATGCCTTGCTTGGTCGCAGTACTTATATATAAGTATGATTGTTGTGTCTGAGGACGTGTGTGCCAACTGTAATACTGCCGCTTGCTCCCCGTCCTCTTTCCCGCGATGGACACCACGATCTTTGTAAATCTCTTTTCCCTCCCAATGGTATATGATATACTGGTACGCACCGCGTACTGGCTCGTGAGTGCCACCGTCATTTTTCCCTGCGGAGAAAGTGCGTCTCAGACAGGTTCGGCCAGTGGTGTTGCATTTTCAGCAATGCTCCTGAGAACCTTGCGGTTCTATGAGCTCCAGGTGGCGAACGCAGCCAAGTACAACGCACTGCCACACCCCCCGCCAGCCGTGCGACAGTGGCAGCCCCGAGCACGCCACAGTCTTTTGTATCAATCCAGTCTCGGGCAGGGCCCAGTACGCGAGAAGCGGTATGGCCTCCACGAACCCCGCTTGACCTATCAAGCTGACTGGTGCCCCGGAGTCGGCTCACATCCTCGAGCTGACGTTGGCAGAGTTGCAAGAGCTAGAGCAGGAAAGAGCGTCCAGTGTAGTATCCAGGTAGGCGATTAGCGCTTAAATCGAGACAGAGAGAGGTCGCTCAGACAAGTATGCCGCTGCAGACTTTCACCCACGTCAGCATCGGACGCAACGAACCAGCCACAGCCGTCCCCGTCCCCGTCCCCGTCCCTGCCACCTGATGCACATACACCAGCAGTGGTGACCTGGCCTCCACGTTCTGCGCCAGACCACATAGAGCTGTACCTCGGCAAGATCTACGGCGCGCCAGACGGGAACTTCCGGCTCTTCGAGTCGGCGGGCTCCATGCGCCTAGACGCACCGCGTCTGCTCCCCGGCGCGCCACAGGGGCTCGACGTGTTCGTACACCGTGTTACGGAGGGCAGCGTGCAAGCGTGGCTGTTCGTGAATGGTCACTGGGTGCCGGTAGAGCGCGGCGCGGCCCACCCCGCGCGGCCACAGCACGTCTTCTACGTCGCTGTGGGGGAACGCGCGCGGTGGGTAAAAGAGGGCACTTTCCAGATGCTGGAGAGGAAGCGACGGAATGGTGCTGGGATGACGGTACAACAACTGCAGTTTGTGATGGTCACGTAGAATCAGTGTGGGTTTGACTGCGAATCGCAAGTCCGACGGCAGCTTCCGTGACGCGTGCGCGTGACCTCTCGTCCACGTGATTGTCTGCGCAAGTGTGACTGAACGCGAATTGACGCGATCCCGACTAGTCTACATCAAATTTAGGGGTCCCTCAGGGTGCCGCGTTGTCTGGTTACCCGGAAAACGGAGGACGGTCAGACGACGCAGCGTCATGGAAGCGGGAGACCGTGTTTGGGTTCGTCTACATAATCATTCGTCATACCTGCATAGGCTCCCGTAACGCCCGCCTACTTATAGGGGGAAAGCAAGGTAGTCTCCTGAAGCGGACCCTATCTGCGAACTTGCTGCACACTCTCGTCTACCTGCGTTAACACATTGAACATGGACCCTCCGTGTGAGTCCCACTGCCTTTTCCCTTGTCTGTTCCACACCAATCCCGCACTGACCAGCATTTTCTTAGCTTTTCCGTTCACCGACGAGGAAATGGATGCAGCTGGTCTTTTGGGTGAAGGCGAGTCCCTTAGTCTTTTTGCACGTCTATACCACACTTACCATCTCCCATGTAGACGTTTCTCCATCCGTCCAACAGGCGGTTGCGACCATGAGAGCGCACCCGGAACTTTTGAGCAAGTCCCTTATTTTCTTTCCGCATCTATATCATGGCACTTACTACTTTCCATCTAGATCTGTCGCTTTCCGACCTCCAGCGCATGAACCACACTGGTTAGCGCAAGAGCTCTACCTCATCCGTCTCCCCCCGGGCCTCCCCGACCCTGAGCGACGAGTCTCATCTCCCTGCACTCACCCTCACCTCGCAAGACGGCGGTGCCACCGTTGTCTCCGCTCACGCTGTCTCGGAATACGAGAGGACTACCTACTACAGAGGTATCAGTGGCGATGGCGAACCCCCGGACCTCCTCTACCGTTCTGATTTATTCATAAATCCCTTCCCCAAGCCCAAGGGCAGACACGCCCATCTCCCTTCCAAGTCGGTCCGAGGAGTCTTCAACACCCCGCTTAATAAGGTCTGGGAAACTGTCGGTCCCCAGATTCGCGACCTGGTGAAAGGTCGGAAGGTTTGCTACTCGTTCATCAACCCTGCTCGCTTCGTTACCTACGGAGAGGACAACGCGGAGACTCTCGGTCCTGTTGTGATTTGGGTCGGGGTCCATCCCGGCTCTACATCTCCCGATACCGCCCACGAGGTATCCCAGGATATCCTTGCGCTTCTCGTGAAGAATGGAGTCGAGGGTGTCATGGTAGAATGGTGCGAGGCCCAGGGTATTGAAAGGTTGTAGGCCGATGTAAGCAGCTATACGTCCCACAATGGCCAAAAGGACACCATGCCATAGTGAATTCCGTGCGTATCTAAGTGATTATAAAACTCTGGCTATAATCTCCGGCAAGTGTTGTATGCAACGATATGTATTACATCGAAGTTTGTAGTAGCTCATATACTGTACAGAGATGGTAATGGCCCACGAGCCCCTATACAGCGTGCAGCCATCACATAGCAGCCTCAACCGCCTCTTCCTTGCCACCCTCCACCCGAATTTCTGCCAGCACGATCGTCGCCGCGACCGCGTCGTTCCAGTGCCGTGCAGCGGCGACAATGATGTCAAGCACGCCTGCTCGCTTCGCACCCCATCTAGCAAGGCGCAGCACGAGCGGCGCCCAATCACTTGTGTCAAACAAATGTGCCGTCGCATGCGTCACATGCAGTGTTTGTGACAGCCGCGCAGACTTGCCCATCAGCCGAGGCTGCCGACCCATGCGAATCGCTGGCCGATGGACTGAATCAGCACACTTGGAAGCAGAAAGGCATTATGGGAATGGTACGCACTGTCAGTCACCTAGCGCCCGATGTGTGCGGGCTCTACCGGTGAACACAAATTCGGCACGAAGTTTGTTGCAGGTGTGAGCGAGCCCCACCTGTGCTGCCACATGCCGACGGTACGGTGGCTATGCGCCACACTGCATATCGTGTTGTCCACGGTGACGAGTGCAACGCATGTGAGTGTGGTGGAGTGCGCAGGATGTTGGGGGGGTTGAGGCACATCTCGCCGAAGGGTGCAGCGCCCACCTTGCCCGGTAATGCACACGCTGGGTCGCTGTCGAACGCAAGGCGCGCGCTCGAAGTGGCGCCGATGTCCGCATCGCACCTGAGCGTGCACTCCGTGATCGTCCTGGGCGTGTTGAGTGCGAGGTGCAGGAGCGATGCACACAAGTGCAGCCCGGTACCTTGTATCTTCAGAACTGCAGATGTGGTGGGTGCGGGTGGGTGGGTGTGCGCCCAAGGCGTCAGTTATGCTACTGGTGGGAGAGGAGAGGGACGCACCTCGTGCGGTAGCATTGCGACTCTGCTCGAGCGGTTGAGGTATGTAGATTGCCCGAGAGTCATTTTTCATAGGCTTCATCTACGTTGTCGAGAGCACTGGCAGTCGGTTGCATGTTCATGCTAGAGGTGGCGGCGGACCTATGTCCTGGGCGTTGTCTGATGTATTGGATGTGCATGTATTTGATGCGATACATAATATCAGTATCACTGCGCTGCCCCGACTCACCGTTTGGAACAAGTTTGGAAGGTCTCTGGGCCTGACGGTCTCCCGGGCCGGGGCTACGCCAAAATTACTACTAGTCGTAGGGTTAGGGTTCAATGTGGCCAAGCAGTGCGCACAGCGCAACTCGCTTTGTCCACGACTTCACCTACCCTACATGGCCGCAGGCTACACGTCTCCGTACTGTCCTCTAAATTCGAGGTGACTCACTCACTACTGTGGGCCTTCCATCACTACACGTGACCTTGCGGTCACTTCAGGTCTCAACACTGCCCGCACGCCAGAATACCTACCGGGAAAAAACCGTGGGAATCTCCGGAATGGCTGCTTCATACGTATACAGGAATCTGCTGGGCAGGGAGCCGTCCTGGAGTTTAAAAATGCTCACAACGTGACCTGTTTTCAGCTATGGATTTGAAATCTTGATGGCTTTTTTGCACCATATTTAAACTTTTCTCATAGGATCCTTCCCAAGTATGTATTGTAACTGGATGAGTCAGCCGCGTCAACGATTTTCACGGTTTTTTCCCGGTAGGTATTCTGGCGTGCGGGCAGTGCAAGCGCACGCGGTTAACGCCCGTCACTAGCATCTGCTATGACTTGGACTACAGTATCCCCATCGGAAAGAGGGAGGATCTTCCTTCTCCCCTTTCGTTCTATCCGCCCCAATCACGGTGATCTCTGCATTCAAATCTCTGCTTCAGACGCTGGTGCTATCCGAGTCGTGAAACCTCGCGTGCGTCTCCCCGGCCTCGACTCACCACCACAAGACTCTCCATCTACATTGGACGGGCTCCTGAGGCGATATAATCATATG
>WTXD01000165.1:0-23085 GCA_022496205.1 Gloeopeniophorella convolvens | reverse complement strand
CTTCCCTGGAAGCCGGTGGAGTACTCCTTGGCTGCGCCCAAGGTCTGGCCAGTGGCCTGTAAAGAAATCGCGTCAGTGGGAGGAGCTTTAGTGGGTACAAGCAGGCGCACCGTCAAGCCAGCAATGGATGCGGTGTCCGAGTACTGTTCACCGCTCACAGTCGAGCCGTCGCCGTACTGCAGGCTGAACGTCTCGCTGACGTCCTTCGAGGTAGAGCTAACCTTGTTGTCGTACACCGTGTGTCCAGAGCAGCTGTCGCTGCAGTCGGTTCCGGGGAGGAACAAGTCACTGCTGCCCGTGTCGAAGTCCACTGCAAGGGCGGCCATATGTCAGGAGCAAACGACCAGTGAAGTTCTTCGCAGGGGTACCAACGGAGATCTCGCCGACCAGAGCTGAGCGTTGTCGTCGGTGGGGGGATCGCCAGCGCCATCGCGCTTCACTGGGAGCTTGAGACCAGCGGCCAGATGATGTATCTCTCCGACGTTCTTCTCGAATGCTGCGAAGCCCTTCTGAATCTTACTGACAAAATAAAGTGTGCGTTGAGTATTCCCGAAGATCGAAAATGCGAGATACGCACGTCACCGAATTGCGGAGCGAGCCTCGGAGGACAGTCGCGTTCACCGTCCCATCAGCGTTCAAGAGCGTGGATCGCTTTGCGATGGGAACAGACAATCCGCTGGAGGTGCTCGTGAACGGAGCAGCTTCGACGAGGAAAGGAAGGGCGGCAAGGACGAAAGCAGCAGGGGAGTACATGGCAGCACTGGAAGGAATGCTAGAACTCGCGTTTGAGCTGGACGGAGTGCTTGGAATGACAAGCTGCGAGTGTGAGACCTTTTATGTATACTTAATTATTTCATGGAGGGTTTGAGCCTGCTCGAACATGTGCGTATCTGCGGGATGTAGCAACAAATCTAGACACTGTATTCTGAACACACTGCTTGCAGTCCGGTAGGTCCCGGTCAGCCGTCCGGCTCCCAACCAGACCAGACGGCGGCTCCGGTCATCGGTCATCGGCCGGTCACCGATGTCATGTGCGCCATGATGAAATTACTGGTCGGCGGACCGCAAAACGGCATCGGTACCATCGGAGGCTCGGACCGTCGACCGAACGATGCGATTGCTGATGTAATTATCACTATTCTTGATCACGATCTACATGTGACCATCGATCACGATCTGCGACAGGCATTCGACGCCGTCGGCAATCGACATCGCCGTTGGATGCTTTCTGAAGTACGGCGCACCCCACGCTACGACTGAGTCGTCTACGGTCGCATCTTCCACACCCACTTTGTAACGAGTGCATCTCGACATTGTGAGCCCAAGCAGACATCGCCGTGACCCGCTCGGTTTGACTTGCGGAGTAAAGATTTAGCACCGCCATTTACAATACAAATTCAGGTTCGGACCTACCTATTCGGTTCACCTTTGCGTTGACGAAGGGTCTCTGCGCTGCATTACGGACGATTCCTATATGCGTGTGCCAGCGCCATTGTTCGGGATTTGCATGCCCACCAAGGATGCCTCCTTTACCTCCCATAGCACATAGTGCATAAAGAGTCTCGCGCCCGAGGCGAGGCGAGGATCCTTCTTCTGGAGAGTGCTTATCTCCTTGAATTTCACCCTACGGGCTACGGCTAGATATCCAAAACTGGTTCTTGCGAAGTTTGGCTGCTGCGCTCTTAGTCCCTTATTGTCGTGAACCCTGCATATTGTGTTACGGCCATCGCTCTGTCGCTCATATCCCTGTTCAGGCCTGTATTCAATTAAGGAACCGCGCTTATTGCCCACAAATCCATCCGGATCATTAAGCGCAACTAGTCGGGCGTTCCGATTTTAATACTGCAAGCAGCAACGTTGAACTCGCGTGCCCCGTGTCGTTCGGCGGTGCAGACCCCTGAGCGTATAAATGCAAGGGTCAGTATATAAACGCGAGGCAGCCTATAGACAACTCGTCCGCCCACATCGCTACCTATCGCTACTGCGCTGGTCATGGTTCCCTTCCTCGTTCCAGTACACCAACCCCCAAGAGGCAACCAGCGGCACCCTCGGCCCAGGGCAGCAGTCACAACAGCCTGCCCCTTGCCGCTGTCGTCGTCATGCGATGCCTTGGTTCCTACTCTGACTTCGGACGCGCCCTACCTCATGCCGGAACATGCAGTATCCCTCGTCATCCAAAAGAGCTGTCAGTCTCCGAAACGCAGGAAACCGCTCTTGTCTTGGTTCCTGCGGAGCAAGCGCACAAACGACGACCCGCCGCCGTATTGAGACATAGGCCATACTTCGAATGGTAGGTTCGCACGTTGTTTGCAAAAGATGGGTACACTGACACGGACTGCGGGAATACTAGCTAGCTCTTCTTGGGTCCTAGCAATAGTGGCAGAGTCCGGCGGATCCAGAGCCTCCGGTAGCAATGGTCAAGGAGCTGGTTTCCGTAGACTCGGTTGTGGTTGGGTTCCTATGGTTGTATCGGTAACCACACACCCCTTATATCACGAGCTAGGGTCGGGTTTCAGTAAAGCAGACATTGATTGACTCGGATAGATCTGTGTAGGCGCGCTTAGATATCGTCCTGTCGTATATCGATATCATACAGCTGGCGCGTGCGCTAGGCTCCCTTTCATATGGATCGTGACTTTTTTGAGCAACTGGAGCCTGGAGGGGGGCTCCCAAGGAGCACAAAAGGGGGCGGGGACAACAGGCGTAACTGTACTGGCGACACGGGCGCAGCAGCGATAAGAGGTGATCCGGTGAGGGAAAAAATATGACAACAGTGGGATTCGAACCCACGCCCTTTCGGACTGGATGAGGTGATACCTGATTCCAGCGCCTTAGACCGCTCGGCCATATTGCCATGTACTCGCTGACACAATTACGTATTCTTACCAGCTGCGAGATTGAGTCGTTGGACGGCAAACTGCCGCGCAACCGTCAAGTTCCTAGTCTCCGTCATAGTCAACTTTCTCAACATCACAACCCCGACCTTGGACCGAGAACATCAAGTTTGGGAATCGCTACCCAACTTCAAGTCTAAGTAGAACAACTCCACGGGGAGTTTAGCTGTTGGACATACCATTCTGGGCCAAGTGCTCAACAGGTCTGTACGATCGCTTGAGCGTTCGTGAAGGGAGCTCTGAACGGTATGCACAGGCTATAGCCACCTCCCGCAAAGAGCGATCACAATGCAGCCCAACCGGCTAGGACTTGGTCTGCGTCCTCCTCTGCAGTCGTACGGGCAAGGCCCCTCAATGTCGGCTCTTGCACAGCAGCAGCAAATGCAGAACCAAGGCTTCGTGCCACCACAAGCGCAGAAGCAAATTACCCTTTTTATTGGTTCAATATCGGGCGGTATCACTGACAATTTCCTCAATGAACTTCTTTCCGTGAGTGTAGCACCCGACCATTCCTCCCACCGTTCTACTCACCAGGCGTTGATAGTCTTGTGGGGTCGTCAAATCCTTCAAGAGGTTGATCACACCTGCAAACAAGCCACAGGGGTTCGGTTTTGCTGAATATGAGGATGCCGACGGTGCGCTGCGAGCAATGGCATTGCTAAATAACATTGAGCTGCCTGCCTTGGAGGATGGCTGTGTCAACAAAAAGCTACTGGTGCGTTGTTGTAACACATACACTCTCTAAGAATCTCACTGGTCTTCCAGGTCAAGGGAGATGAAAAGACCAAGGTGTTTCTTGACGCGTATCAGGCTCAACGGATGCAGACAAGCGTACGTCGTTATCGCTCTTTTGCGTTTTCGGTTCCTTGCTGCGGCGCATGCATTACATATATGCGCCTCCATGGTGGCAGGTCCCCGCATACAGTGCCGTGTGGGCTGTGGCACGCATCCTTGTGTCTCTCGCCCCCTTTCTTTCTACTCTAACCTGTCTTATATTCTTCAGGCCGACGATGAGGCTTTGCAAAGAGCCAAGAATCGTGTCAATCAGCTGATCAACGACATCAATCGTGTCTCGCAAGAAGCTGCCAACAACGGGCTGCTTGATAAAGAGCGCTACGTAATCCCACCACATTTGCACGACCTCCAAGAAGCCGACCTTCCAGAAACCCAACGCGGACTTGTCATCTCAGAGATTGCCCAGTTCCGCGAGCGCGCAGCGAAGCGCGAACGCGAGAAACTGCGTGATGTCCGAGCGGCCGTACCAAACCTCAGCGTTGTCTCCGCTCAGCAGAGTGCTCCCAAGGTCCGCGAATGGGGGAAGCCTCAGGTCGCCTCCGAGGCTCAGCCGGCGCCACTTGGCCAGGATCCTCAGCAGGGCTACGCAAAGCCCGTAGGATTCGTCAAGGCTAGTGGCCGCGAGCGCGAGGACGAGCGCCAAGTACCTGGGAAGGCTGGCAAGACGGACGAGGAGCTCGAGCAGGAGCGGAAAGAGGCACGACGGCGTGACGAGGAAAATTCGTTCCGAGACGTGCGCAGCATATATTACCCTCTTCGCAGTGCTCTACTCACATGACTCTCCTCTTTGCAGCGGGAGCGCCGATACGAACCACGGGAGCGCAACCGCATCCAGACCCTCGAACGTTCCATCACACGTGAGCGCGCCACGCGCGAGGCCGAGGAGCGCGACCGCACTGAGATGCGCGCCCGACTGGACGTCTGGGACGACGACGAATCCGACGAACTCTTCTACACCGACCGCGCCCGTTGGCGCGCCCAGCGCGCGCGGCGACTCGCTGCCGAGGAAGCCGCCGACAACGAGATGCGCGCGTACGAGGCACGTGAGGCGGAGAACCTGCGCCGCGAGAGCGAGGCGTTCCTGGCGCGGCAGATGGATGAGCTGCAAGCCCTCGCGGAGGAACAGCGCAAGGCTGGCATGCTGCTCGACGACGGCGCGCCCGTGCGGCTGAACGTCTCGCTCGCGCCAACTGGACCCAAGGCGGACGCGGCAGCCTCAAAGGAGAAAGCGCCCGCGCAGGCTGTATTCAGTGCCGAGGACGAGGAGGAGGAGGCGACCCGCAAGCGCAAGGTGCCTCTACAACTCCTCGACTTCAGCGCGGCGAACGACAGCGAGAAGGCCAAGGAACGCTTGGAACGCATCAAGTCGTCTGTGCCAAGCGACCGTGAGGTGTTGTTCAAGTCGAAGGTCCGGTGGGATGCAGTCACCGAGGTGCGCTGGAATTCTCCTTCAACCACGCCCATTCGCTGATGCATGTGCCCCAGCAACTCATTGATCGGAAGATCGAACCACTTGTGAAAAAACTTATGGTCAAGTACCTCGGCGAGCTCGACGATGACGACGTCGTGATGTTCGTTCTGGAACACATCAAGGACCATAAGAGCCCATCAAAGCTAGTAGATGGCCTCGAGCCAGTATGTGTCGTTTCAGTCGTTTCAACGCCATCTTGAACTCGTGTTGTGATTTAGGTCCTTGACGAAGAAGCTGTCGAGTTCGCCATCTCCGTATGGCGACAAGTAATTTTCGAAAGCATGGCGTATGGTGAAGGTCTGCACACGGAGCGGATGATGGTAGATGGATGAGAACGGATATCTGGACAGGGCAGGTGCGTTTCCGGCGAACCTATCCTTTTCGGGCGGTTGTTCGACGGCGAGAATGGTGGGGAGAGTCTGTAGTATTTTCGGCGGGCGGAGCAGGCAGGGGCACATGCCACGGGGCGGACAATGCGGAACCGGCTGACGACCGCGTGAGTGACCCTTTCGTTCCGCCGCCACTGTAAAGATGATTTCTGCTACGCGCCTTTTCTTCTTGATCTCTTGATATCTGAATCACTCTTCCTTTGCGGATAACGCGCGCGCGTGAGGCCGGACACCGCTGAGTGGCCCATTTCCTTGTCTTGCCCGAGAGTACATTGATCATCCCGGCTACCACCGCCATGCATGTGGCGTGGGGTGTGGTCCTTAGGGTATGCGCAACTGGTTGGTCTGCGGATGCAGGATTTTGACTTGGGATGTCATGTAAAGCCGATTTTGTCTGGATGACTGCTGAGGTGAGTTCGTTTCGATGGTCGTTAGTTATTGCGCGTGATGCCGTCAGCTATTGTCCGAATTGCATATGCATCCCCTCTGCCACAATCCTCGGGCGGTGATTAATGGGCTCGGAAGCCGGGACCGATCCAATAATTACAACTCGTTTTATTGGCTCCGCTAGCGAAGAAGCTCCAACTCGCTCTGACAGTACTTACTCCGAGACGTCTCAGCGGGCAATCACACGTCTCATGACACGTTGCCTGGTAGCGGCGTTGGTAAACAGCACTTTATGCAAGCCCAGCTTCCTACGTAATGCACATAATGTTTGCGCTCGTCGGAAACCCGGAAGTGCCTGCAAGGTGTCAAGGGTGGCCAGATGCTTCCTCCCCTTCAATGCACTGGGATGGGTGCCAGGGCTTAGCAATTTCAGGCAAACTATAGCTCACGTCATTCACCATTGTGTGCGAACATGACTAGCTGCAGATGCTTTGAGTACAACAAAGAGTATGGGTAATATTATGCTGCGCAATCCCAGTACAAATGATAAATATGCGTCCAAGAAACCGCCTTTTCCACCCCTAGGCGCGCTTTATGCGAGCAGCTGCAGGCCCACGGTGACGAGCGCGAGGGCAACAAGCACGTGCGGCGCGGCGGCGAGATGCGCCGCGCCGTTCTTCTTGCCTGCACTGCTGCTGCTGCTGCCGGTCGCCGCGGCCGCTTCAGCCAGCGGGTCGGGGCACACTGGCGCGACGAGCTGTGGGCCGAAGTTGCTCGCGACCCAGAGCAGGACGCCGTTCGTCCAGCCAAAGCCGGCCTGCACGGTGTACTCGCCGCCGCGTCCGCCGCTGTCGATGTCGCGGATAGAGAACTTCTCGAACATCTGCAAGTGAGTTGGTTAGGTGAGCAAGGGAGCAGGGGCACGAGAGAGATGGCACGCACATTGCCTGTATTGTTGATGCTCAGGCTTACGTTCAGCTGTTGGTCCGTGAGACGCGGGAGGAGGTTCGGGATCGAGCCACCGGTGGCGTGCCTATCCCAGAGCGTGTCAATCAGAGAAGGAACGTAGCGCAAGGAGTACCCACCAGCTGCACAGTGTGCTCGTGAAGTAGCGGTTCGCAAGGCTGCGCGCGAGCGCGTCACGCCAGCCTTCGCCGCTAGTCGCGTTGCCACCGTTCACGAACGTGCCGTTCAGGGCATTGAGATCCGCACCACTGCCAGTGCCCGACGCGTTCTGGCCGCCGATGGTCTGTACAGGGAGTGACGTCTCATCGAGACCAAGCTGGCCGCTCGGTACAAGCGCGAATGCGGACTGGCCATTGGGCGGCTCGGGAATCGCACCGCTGGAGACGTTCGCTGGGAGGGCGCGTAAAGCCTGAAGGGCAATGTACTGATGCGGCGGCCACGCGTTCGGGGCATCCCATTGGAGTCCAGACTCAACGAACGTGGTCGGATACGTGCCGTTGTAGCGACTTAGGACCATGTTGATGCTCGAGAAGAAGCCAAAGGCGTTCGTAGAGTTGGAGAGGATCTCATCGGGGATGATTCCAGCCCAAAGAGGATAGAACGTTGCAGTCGAGAAGAAGTCGTTGCGCGCGTTAGAGGTCGTGTTGAAATCATAGAATGCGAGTTTCGAGGGGTCCCAGAAGAGGTCAAGGATACCCTCGCGAATGTTCGTTGCAGTGGCCTGATGCTGAGCAGCGGCGGTGCTGTTCGCATTACTGCCGGACGAGTAAAAATTCGCAAGAATGAGGTTGGCTCTATCTACAGTATATGTCAGCTCATTTTCGCGTTCACCAGATCAGCAAACTCACAAAGGATAGAGTTCAGGTCGATGGAATCGTGCCCTTGACGTTGAGAGAACGAAGGGCAGGGTTTGTATTGTTGATTCCACCAGCAAGAGGTGTGACAATGAAACGCGAACAATAATCCCAACCTGCAAGGGTAACAGTCAATTCCGTAGCATTGGATCAATCAGTGCTCCTACCCGTCTCAGCTCCGCTGGCCAGCTCAGAATAAAGGTCAGCACGCTGAGACTCGTTCAGTGGCGTCTTCAGCGTGGGGTCGTTGGCCGTGCTGTAATCTAGCGCAGATACGACAACTGAATATAGTGTCAGGCTACAGGAGAGGATGTGACGTACCTGTCAGATAGGATTCAGGCCTAGGAGCGCTGTTGGTGACGGCATAGCGGAAGAGAGTGTATGTCCTGTTCGTGTAAGGGCTAGTGACGTTGAGGGAACGGTTGTCTCTCCACCACGCCAGCTCCCGCTATCAAAACGTCATTATCGTGAGAGCAGAGCCAGAAAAACGGCCACATGCCTCAGCCAAGGGAGCGCCCGGGTGAGTATAGAGGTGTTACCAGATGCTGCAACGTAGTTGCTCAACATCTAATTGTGTGACATTAGTAGAGAGCAATGATTACCACGGTTCCCATACCCAGATGAACAATGGTGGTTGCGAGCGGTTCAAGTCTGCAAGGACATTTGATATCAACCAATATCTTGACACGAGAAGCGCGAAACATACAGTAAATACGACCACCGTTGGGGATGAAGCCAATTGTCTCAATCTCATCCATGAAGTTCTGCAGTGTGTCGGCAGCGACATCAAAGAGCTGGGACTGAATCAGGCCTTCAATGATCCAGTAGCTATCCAGTAGTCTGTTGCACGCTCGTGTGAGCGCAGAATGGACAAAAAGGGATGGGCTGCTTACACTGCTCGCGGAAACGACCGCCCGGAACAACGAATGTGTGATTAAGTGGGATCAGGGTGCTCTCGCAAGACTTGCCATTGCAAAGAGTGGTTGTGTTTGTCCCGCGAATCAGCTGAGTCCAGTAGCCATGGACAATCTGTGCAAAGCCCTTGAGAAGAGGGTCCGTGACGTTATTGAGGAAGGCTGGGTTCGGGTTGAAGTTGGAGATGGCCTGTGCCTCGAGTTCAAGGCCTTCGCCGCGGAAATTGTTGTCAACGAAGTTGAGGACGTCGCCCTCTGTAGCATTGGTGGAGTTGATAGGCGCGAACGCGGCAAGGACAGACTGTTCGTCCGAGTTGGTCGGCTTGTCGACGAACGTCTTCGGGTCCGACCAGAGCTGAGCAACGTTGACCGTCTGCAAGACCTAGGTGCATATATATGCGCGTTCAAGAGCGAAATTTTTCAGGGAAAAGCGACGCACTGAGCCGGCACAGAAAATATCGCTAGGACACCATGCTTGCACGGGGGGTAGAGGCACTTGGGAGGGCAAGGTGGCCGAAAGTGAGGCGGTCGGGCTGGCCACAGACGTCACTAGCGTGATAGAAGGGACGCCAGTGCTCACTCCAGAAGGAGCGGTGGTCGTTGACCCCTGAGGGATAGCGCGCGCAGCGTGGATGGCAGAGGCTGCGAGAGCCCACTTCGCAAGCATTTTTGGGGATGTCGGGGACGCCTGGGCTCGCCTTGAACTTCTCGCCAGAGCGAGGCTATAAGAGGCGTCGCGGGATACAGCTGGATACAGGGACAGACGGGTACCTGTTTGACGATCACTCTCTGGGTCATCGCGAGGGCTTCGTGTGGGGCATATGCGGGGTCATCGCGGTCATGCGACTTGCCCGCACGCGTCGCGTCAACATCATGTGAACACCCAGTCATCACCCCCGCTGTTGGGACTATAAATGGCCGCTAGTAGGCTCAAGTAGGCTCCCGCCGCCGTTATCCCCGTCCCAACCACCACCACGTGGCAGTTGTCACCCTCAGCCCTACTCTTCGAACCGCATACATACGTCAGGTTCTGTGGGCGCTGGATAGCTCACAGTCAGAAATGATGCAGCTCGGACATTCGGCCAGTCGTGTTTTTGTATTCCGATCAAAAAATAGGAAGGTCTCCAAATACATCCGGCGTTGCATAGCTTTACATAATCTAGACTGCGTCGTTTCAGGCCCCATCAGCCAGCTGACGGATCGTTCACTCTGACGTACGTCGCAACCTGATCGCCTCGGCGTGACGCGTTCGGGGATGGTTGCTTGCAACGCAGGAATGAGCCAAGGCCTGAGACACTCCAGAGACCGGGAGTGTTCTCATTTCGCTGGTTCCTCGCCAGCTAGCCGAGCGCGCTCGGCATTTCGAATCTTCCAGAACATTCAAGGCCATACCATTGGCATCGTTCCGTGATTCTTGGGCAATCACAAGTTCCCCCAGGTCGGAGGCCAAACGGAACACCCACAGACACCCCATGTACTCGGCTGCGGGAGCGCTCTCAGTGTGGCTCTGGCCCGCCAACCTTTCAGCTGAAGTTGTGCACGTAGCTTCACGGAACTTCACAGAATGACTTGTTCTCTGGTCAACTGCTCGTTGGTGAGGGCGCCGCGGTTTTTACAGCTTCACTGGCGAATTCATAACCGTCTGACGTCGCTTTTCGTTTTCAGTGTCTATCTCGGGTCGCGTCCTTCTCCCGTTCATGCAAGGAAGCGAATATTTTGACGCGATCTGTCTGCGTGGCACGATTCAATGTAGCGCTCAGCTGGATAGAGTTCCCGCAAGCATTTGGCCATATCCCTGCGCACCAGTTGGTCGTATAAAACCTTTCATGAACATGCAATTCCCAAACTAGACCGCCTCTCTCCCTTTGAAGCAACACCCTTGCCATGTTCACAAAGCGTGCAACACTGGCCGTTCTGGCCATGCGCGCGCTCTCTGCGGTCGCATCACCAATGGAAGCCTTCGTTGTGCAAGATTCCAACGCACGATTCGACGCCTCTCATCCGACTTGCGAAAGCCCAAACACGACGGCACCAGAGGTCCCTAGAGTGCATCTGGACGATGCAATCTTCCATGGGTCTCGCGTTGGCAAAACGGACCAGTGGTTGGGCATTCCTTTTGCCAAGCCTCCGTGAGTGAAGTTGGTTGGCTTTCTCCCAGAGATTTCTGACAGGTTTCGCGCCGGCACGCAGAACGGGTCGCAGACGCCTGAGCCTGCCGGAGCCACTCGAACCTTACTCGGGGCTTCAATTCGCCCAGAAATACGGCCGATCATGCCCACAGCAGCTCATGACGCTTCCGGATGGTCTCGATTTGCAGCTGGTCAAGGATGCTAGCGAAGCTGTGGGCCGAATGTACGAAGGTGTGACCCCCGATGACGAGGATTGTAAGCGTCCGTTTGTTGCTCGATTTGACACAGGCGAGCTCATGGAGCCTATGAGGTTTAACTATCAATATTGTGAAGCCTGTTGAGGCCAACTCCGGTTCAAACCTTCCTGTCGTCGTGGTGCGTATGCGTTATGCTCGAAGGGACCATTGAACTAAGCGTTCTCTGATTCCAGTGGATTTTCGGTGGTGGCTTTGAACTTGGTGGAACTGCCACGTACGTATTCGATGTGCTATTCGCTTCTGCGGTTCCTTGACTTTCAGGTCTGAAGTTACGACGGCGGAAGCATTGTTTCCCGGTCCCTGGACCTCAAGCAGCCTGTCATTTTTGTCAGCATGAACTATAGGTGAGCGCTTGTCTCTTGTGTTTGGAGGTTGCTCATCGAGCGATCAGGCTTTCCGGTGGGCATTGCTAGATCCAAGTGAGGTGCCTGGTCTCTGATTGATAACCCCTCAGCTTTCGGCTTCTTACCCGGAAAGGAGGTCAAGAAAGATGGCGTTGGGAACTTAGGCCTACAAGACCGTACGTGGACGCTCGTGCTTTGTGCGCATGGCAATCTTCCTACTTACGCATGCCCATAGAGCGCCTCGCACTCAAGTGGGTGCAGAATTACATCTCGGAGTTCGGAGGTGACCCTTCGAAGGTTACGATGTGGGCAACCTGCTCGCATGTCAGGCTGCTAGCTTATTTCCGTCTAGCTGGGGAGAGAGCGCTGGTGCCATCTCGGTGGCCATGCATATGTTGACGAACAACGGAGATCAAGAGGGCCTGTTCCGTGGCGCAATCATGCAGTCCGGCGGGCCGATCCCAGTCAGCGATATCGAGCATGGGCAGCAGTACTATGATCAAATGGTGAAGGACACAGGGTGCAAGGGCAAGAGTGACACGCTTGCGTGCCTTCGTGAAGTGCCGTACAACACCTTCAAGTATGCCATGGATCGGTCGCCCAACTTTTTCGCATATCAGGTTAGGGCATAGATCCGTCACGTCGTTCCATGGGTTCTGAATGGGCGTTGCAGGGTCTCGTGCTAGCATGGCTGCCACGCGTCGATGGCGTATTTTTGAAAGAGCCTCCGCAGTATGCTGTCCTGCGTGGCCACGTCTCCAACGTACCAATGATCACAGGTACGACGTTCACCGGGTTCATTCGGTGTCTCTGACTTGACACGCTTTAGGAAATTGCGACGACGAGGGCTCGCTGTTTTCGCTTGCGACACTAAACATCTCGTTAGTCTGCACTAAAGTCTGTGTATGATATCCCTGCTCACCGCCTTCAGGACAAGTGCGGACCTCAAAGAATATGTCAAGCTCTATATGATGCCCTCTGCGACCGACGAGGAGGTGGATCTGCTGCTCAAGTACTACCCCGATGATCAGCGTGCCGGCTGCCCCTTCGACACTGGCCTTAAGAATGCCCTCAGTCAGTCGTCAGGTGCTTGCATCGTCGACATATGCTTACATCACGTCAACTAGGTGCGCAATTCAAACGGGTCGCCGCCATTCAAGGTGACTTCGTCTTCCATGGCCCACGCCGATTCTTCTTGAAGAACCGCGCAGATAAGCAAAAGTCTTGGGCTTTCAGTACGTTCATGACTTAATCCGGTCCATTCCTTGCATCCGACCTGTGCGGCATAGTTTCCAAGCGTGGAAAGGATACGCCGTTCCTCGGCTCTGCGCACGCCACGGACCTGCTTAACTCTTTCGGGACCGGCGAGCTGAAGGACTACGTCATCCGTTTCACGAACAACCTCGACCCGAACGGCAAGACCGGGCTTGGGATCCCATGGCCACAGTACAACCTGCGCCGTCCTCAGGCAATCATCTTCCAGGACAACTCGCTCTTCCCCGTCGTCCTCGGCGATGACAACTACCGCACGGATGCACTGAACTTCGTAGCAAACCTGTCGCTGATTCATCCCATCTGAAATATGCGCTCGGGTGAGTATCCCTTTCGCTCTCATTAACACGTAAAGATTGTACGTAGTCGCGTCAAGAAATGGAATGTTTCTTCGCATCTATGACAGTAGAGCAGGTCAGATCTAGTCTCGGTTCCAGATCGTTGCAGAGATCCAGCTCGGCTGACTCCTGCAACGTCTGGGGTATTTCGCTTGGGAGACCCCCCATCGTGACGATTGTCACGCTTCCTGTCATCTTGATTGTGTAAATTAGCATCACATGACTAGGCACGTCCTCGCTTTAGACGCGTCGAGATGATAGACTCAGTACTGTAGTGAATTTATATGTTGGTCCTCACCCTCACCCTAGACCTGAAATATCCTCACCCTAAACTTAAAACCCTCACCCTAACACCCTAGACCCTAGACCCGAAACCCTCACCCTAACGCCCTAACCCCAAAACTCTAGTTGAACTGCCGGTCTCGTGCCAGGAGGGTGAAGTACGAGTGTTGGAGATGCCATCCAGACGAGAAGACGTAGATGTGAGAGGGGGAGGGAGACAGATAGTAGCCGATACGGGGCAAAGATGAGACGAGTCGACAAGAGTTAGATCGACGCGAGCGCGAGGATGTGATGGTATCGGCGGCGCGTATGGTTTGCGAGATGGCGGATGGCGGAGGTGCAATCAGATGGCAGGCAGCGGGTTTGGGGAGCAGAGGTGAGATGATTCAGTCCGCAGCACAGGACAAATCTTCTTAGAGTACAGAACTTGTGGGGTTGTTATCGAAATTCGAGTCTTGATGGTGTTGGTGGCATGGTGCTCGGCAGTGGCTTTGGACAGGATTGGCGGGCGTGCGAGGGTGCGAGGACGGTGGTGACGGAGGCGAGGTGGATGGACAATAGCGGTGGCGAGAAGGAGTGCGAACATGAGGTAGTCGGAGGCGAATGGGATCAGATAACGAAAATGTGCCGTTTCGACAGCATTGCACGCACAGAGCATGCGACGTACTTACAACAAGATGTGTGGTGGTGCGGAGTGAACGCGTGTGATG
The DNA here is from genome assembly GCA_022496205.1 of Gloeopeniophorella convolvens. Classification (NCBI taxonomy): domain Eukaryota; kingdom Fungi; phylum Basidiomycota; class Agaricomycetes; order Russulales; genus Gloeopeniophorella; species Gloeopeniophorella convolvens. The sequence goes on along the minus strand of WTXD01000165.1, from coordinate 9,083 downwards.
GAACAAGAAACCTAAAGGAGCGCACACAAGGGAGATAAAACATCAAACGCACGCGTCATTACCTCCGTGCACATAGAGTTAGGGAGTCCGCGCTCAGAATGGTCCACGACTCTGTGATATTGGCAATCTTCACAAGAGTTATCTGGCTCGGCGGTGGGCGCTCGCGAAAGGCGGAACGAAGCGGTCCGGAACAGTGGCAGACGGGGACGATGCGAATGTAAGGAGAACGGGGCAGCGTGGCGGCATCGCACGCACGGTGCACACGTTGTTGTTACAGCAGTCTACGTTGGACATGGGCTATTAATGGGAAAAGACAGGGCAGACGTGGTACATCTGTCTGCGTGCACAGTAAAGGGAAAGTGGATAGGACTCACTCACCGGTACTCCTAGCCGTCCCTGCACTACCCGCCCTCGGGCTCCCGGACTCGCAACACGCCTCACCCTTCCCATCCTCACGCGACACCGATTCCATCTCGGATGATGCCTCCACATGCTCGATGATGTCGACCAGAGGTGGGCCAGTGCGAGAGCCGTGTCCACTAAGTGCAAGCCCAAAGCGACACGCGGGCGGAGTCCCCAGGAGCCAGAGCGCAAGGACGATTTGAGCTCTAGAGTAATTTCCGGCTTAAAGGACTTGGGGGTAGGGTGAGGTTTCGGGGCTAGGGTGAGGTTTAGGGTGAGGGTTTTGGGGCTAGGGTGAGGGTTTTGGGGCTAGGATTTAGGGTGAGGGCCAGTTGAGGGTGAGGGCGAGGGTGAGGGTGAGGTGCTGAAGAAGAGAGCATGAAGCAAGGACGAGGACGACGGTGGGAGTGACTTAGAAGAGCAAGAGTAAAGACTTGTGCTGCAAAGATAATCGGCGAGTGTGTCATGAGGATTACGCGCAATCCATGTGAAGCGTGATGCCGCGTGATGGATTGTCACGATGGGGGGTCTCCCATGCGAAATGCACCAGACATTCACAGAGCCGGCTAGCGAGGGTTTTTTCAGGCACCATTTCAGATTCTAAATTCGATGTACCAATGACAACGCTCAACAACCGACAATTTCAACCCTCCTAGCCGGCTCTGTAAACGGCGGGAACGAGACTAGGTCAGATCTTGCATGACTTCAAGTCTCACGCGCACGCATGCTCCGCGCCTGTTCGATTTGATATGCATCATGTGAAAACGCGTGTCTCCGAGAACTTGTCGAAACGTTAAACTCTATGTCGGTAACATACTGACGCTTGTGTGGCCACTGCCAACCGGTAAGGGTGAGGAAGACCGCGGTCACTCTCACTGAGCCTGCCAGTGATGCGCTTGATCACGATTGCTTCAGTGTGTACTCGTGAGGGGTGTGCCTTGCCTGTGTTTGGTTTCTAAAGTTCCAGAACCTGCGATATTGGTTGCACAGGACGCGGCGGCGGCCAGTTGACTTCGCGACTGGCAAGAAACAGTGTCCCGGCTCCGAAGGAGCACGTGCTGACCAACTGCCAAATTCGGTGGCGTGCGTAGCGCTGAGCACTGCGCTTGCCCAATATGACAATCGACCGGGACCGCTCAGCACCCTGACGATGCTCACAACATCCGTGGAGCGGCACCTCGGTGTAAATTATGACGGTTTTAACTTCACCCCTCTTAACACCATTTCTTCGCCCAACCACAGCTCCCTTGCGGCGGCCATCTCGCGAATAGCACATTTGCCCTGTATCGAACGACATAATCAGTCGCGAGTACACTGCGTTGAATGAGCGCTGAGGAGCCGGTAGCTTCATTACAGGACGACAGAACATCCGACGGTATCATGCGTTCTCGACCCTCGATGGGGCGCTGTTCGGACCAAATCACTCCGATGTGGCTTGTACCCATCTAGAACGACTGTCTTCTCGGATCGGGTAAGGTCGGCAACGGAGACTAGCTTGGAACGCATACTTGAGTTTGCTCTGTACAGCAAGGTACGTGACAGATCCATCGCATGAAGTCTGCGCTTATTCATTGCTACCAGCGGAGGATGACAAAAAGGACATTCAGCAAGGCGAGCCGCGACGGCGGATCCAACTCGACCGTAGGGAGGATGCCACTTACCTAGAGCGGGTTATATCATGCCTTAGTAGCGGCAATCACGACGTGACGCCCCATTCACTCTACTTGTGGGAATGGGATTGCTCTCATTCGTTGGCTGATATCCGGACTTTGTAAGATAAGTCTACCGACCGGTCATCTTCTCGAAGGTGCATAGTCTTCAGCCGGGGCCCCAGCTGCCTGGGGGTTGGTTTGGGAATACTACTCGTGCGTGCTCCTCCAGAATTAGCGGCAACCACAGATCTTTGATTTACAGCTCAACCCATGTCATTGATTTCGTACCCCCGTTCGACGTATTCTGTGAGCAGCCGAAAAGGGGATGCAGCCAGAACTCCTGAAAGGCAACCTGATCAAAGGTGTCAAACGTACTACCACGTGCATCTTCTGGTTACCTTGCGAATTTAATGTCCACGGGTGTGCTCCTCGGTCCGGGCGCATCATGCGCCCTCTGTGATTCCATTACTCATTGGTAGCCGCTGTACCAGGACGCCCCAAGCGTTCCATACAAGTGCCACGCAAAGAGATATAAACAAGCCAACGGTACCATTCTGGTTTCTCGCACCGTCCCCCACTGCCTCAGGTACATCAGTCATGCTCACAAAGCACAAGGCTCTTATCTTCTTGGTCGCGCAAGCACTCTGCGCATCCGCCTTTCCGGCGGACCCCTTCGTTGTACAAGACCCTAATCGTCCCGCCCCGTCCTCCCTCATCTGCGAGAGCACAGAGACGGCATCTACTTCATCTCTGGGTCCTGCCGAAGTGCAACTCGACGACGCTGTATTCAGAGGTGTTCAGAAAGGCGCGACAGACCAGTTCTTGGGTATTCCTTTCGCCCAACCTCCGTGAGTGTGGAATCTGGCCTACACTTATCCACCCCACTTGACGCCGTTGACTTGATTTGTTCAGGACGGGAGACTTGCGTCTCCGTAGGCCTCAGCCACTCTCGCCATACGAAGGTCTCTATATTGCCCAAAAATTCGGAAAGTCTTGCCCACAACAGCGCCTGATTCTTCCGAATGGGCTCGACTCCCGATTAGTAGCAGATGTAAGCTCGGTCGTGGGTATAATGTATGCGGACATCACCCCGGACGATGAGGACTGTAGGTTTTTCCTGTTTCCATCATTTGGCCTTTCTCAGTAGGCCAAATCCGCACAAGGTCTGACGTTGAACGTCGTGAGGCCTTCTAATGTCGATTCAAAGTCTAAATTACCGGTTGTGGTCGTGAGTGGTTCAGCATTTGCGAAGCGTGGTCTGGCTGAAGGCGGTATCAATCTCAGTGGATATTCGGTGGCGGCTACCAAATCGGTGGTTCATCTACGTGAGCCCTTGCTCCGCCTCCCGTGACATCATTTACCCATATCCCTTCCGCAGATATGACGGGGGCAACATAGTTTCTCGTTCCATTGATCTCAAGCAGCCCGTCATTTTCGTCAGCATCAATTACCGGTAAAATCCTGTATTATCTCTGAGAGACGTAACATTAATCGGCCTTTCACTCAGACTTTCCGGTAGATCTCCAAGCTCTTCTTGTGCAATTGGACCTTGACGTTAAACTGTACAGCACTCGGTTTCATGGGCGGGAAGGAAGTCAAGAAAGAAGGTGTTGGCAACCTGGGTCTATGGGATCGTAAGTGATTCGCTTGGTGATCCGATTCATGTGATTTGTCTCATCAATCTTCCTTGTTGTATCCAGAACGCATTGCCCTCCAATGGGTTCAGACCTACATCTCAGAATTTGGTGGCGATCCCACGAAGGTGACGGTGTAAGTCGATTCTACGGTTCTTGGTACATATGCTCATGGACGTGCAGTTGGGGAGAGAGCGCAGGCGCCCTATCGATTGCTATGCATATGGTCTCGAACAAGGGAGATCAGCAAGGCTTGTTCCGTGGCGCCATCATGCAATCCGGAGGGCCGATCCCCGTGGGAGACATTGAACTGGGTCAAAGGTGGCACGATTTCATGGTCGAGAAGACTGGGTGCAGCGGCGCCAACGATAGTCTTGCGTGCCTTCGTAAGGTGCCATACACCACATTCAAATATGCGATGGACATGTCCAACAGCTTCTTCGCATATTCGGTGAGAGCATATTTTACAGCATTGGCCACTCAGACCTAACGCTCACTTTAATGATCAGGGAATAGCATTGGCTTGGTTGCCGCGCGTTGATGGTGCCTTTTTGACCGAATCGCCGCAGCACGCTGTCCTTCGTGGCCACGTATCCAAGATACCCGTGATTACTGGTTTGTCCCTCATACTATGTCTGAGTGCAGTTTCCGACGCTTAACAGGCAATTGCGATGATGAGGGCACCCTATTTGCTCTCTCTTCGCTGAACATATCGTGAGCTGAATTTTGCGCTGTTTGACCGCCAGTAACATGGGGCTGTTAGCACTACCAAGGACTTGAAGACCTACATCTCAACGTATTTGCTACCTACTGCCACCAGCGATGAGCTGGATGTACTGTTCAAGTACTACCCTGACGACCAAAGAGCTGGTGCTCCGTTTGATACGGGACTCAAGAATGCCCTCAGTAAGCTCCCGTTGTCGCACCAAGCTCGAGGCAGTTGACGACGGTGGATTAGGTGCTCAATTCAAACGGCTCGCAGCGGTGGCTGGGGACTTCATGTTCCACGCGCCACGACGGCTGTACTTGCAGTACAGAGCAGACAAGCAGGATTCGTGGGCGTTCAGTATGGACTATTTCACGACTATCGTCGCAGGTGGTACTCACTGATAATCATCTGGCAGTTTCTAAGCGTATGAAGGACACGCCTTTCATAGGATCGGTCGGTGCCGCCACTGTTGAGGATGACCATCGTTGGACTGACAAGTTTCAAATTATTAGGCTCACGCGACTGACCTCCTCAATTCGTTCGGCGTCGGAGAGTTGAGGGACTACGTCATCCGGTTCACCAACAATCTCGACCCTAACGGCGATGTGGGCCTCGGAATCAAGTGGCCCAAGTGGAATCCCAAGAAGCCCCAAGCCATTGTTTTCCAAGAGAGCAGCATCTTCCCGATTGTCCTCGTCGACGACAATTATCGCACTGACCCAATCAGCCTCGTTGTAAACATGTCATTGACCCATCTCATTTAGGATGTTGGCCGTGTCAGCTACTCGTACCCGTACATAGCTTGAATATCATGAACAGTTGAAGTGTCGCGCTCGCCTCCGATGTTGAATTCATAATTGAATATGTCAGGTGAACGAGAGGCCTATGCATCATCGACTCACGGTCTTGCAGCCCGAGGTTACCCAGACCCGTACCCTTGCTTCTTGACTGGCGAGGAAACCGAATGTTACATCATGAGGTCAGACAGGAGCCGGGGAAACGTTGAGGGTGCGGGCCTAGTGACACAAGCGGGTCCATGCATCATCGAGTGCTTGTCCACGAGTGGGCGAGCGCAGTTCGCTTGCATGCGGACCCTCCATCTTTGGATGGGGGCCCGGGCTTCGCTCCCCGCCTGTACTACGCTCAAGAAGCCTATCGCTGTGAGATCTGCTGTAAAGATCACCAAGCGCAGACGAAAGTTGCTCTTCTGAGCACGTAAGGGGCTGTCTGCCCGGACACTTATGTAGGTCGTGACTCCACTTCTCTCTTCCGCAGTCGTCTTGCTCTGGTCTCCCGGACGATCTATTTCATAAGGACCAACCGGGCACGGTGGTCCATCAACATTGCAGCACCAGAAGGCTTCCGCACACTAAAGAGTCGCAACCAACCAATGACGTAGAGTACAACAGTTTCGTTACAACCCTATGTATAAGCCTACGCACCCACCGCGTTGTTCCCACCCTGCGTGGCCCACCGCACGCGCCCCACACGCCACACAACTGACTCCACCCAGTCCATCGCTGCAAACACAGAGCACAGCGCTGACCGCATAGCACCATCCCACCCCTCGAACACGTAGCGAGAGAACGCCTCGTCCGAGGCGACAAATTCGTCCTCGCCAACCGCACGAGCAGCGTAAAGACGTTCTGCGAGCGATGCGCGATGCCAGCTTCTTCGGCGCATCGGCAGCGCCGAAGCGCAGCTCGGACGCGGACGGGTCGCCCGGTGCGAGTTCGACGCATGCCCCGAGCGCGTCCGCGCGCCATGTGAGGTGTGTCGAGACTGCGTAGCGCGCTCAAGCACCGTCTCGTGCTGCCATCCGATGCCGCCGCCCTTCACAATCGACGCGGGTGTGGTGGGTGCATGTCAGTTCACAGGATACAGCTCGGGGCGGCGGAAGACGGGCAGGCGGACGCGGTAGTGCAGCAACGCGGCGTGACGCCAGATGCGCGGGAGCGTGAGGAGGAGGGTGAATGGATGGATGGCGAGCGCCACGAGGACGACGCGTGGGCCGAACGGCGCGGCGCGGCGGGCGCGTAGGGATGCGGTGAGCTTGAGTGGAAGTCTGCACCGGACGCGCGCGCCGCGACGTACGGGCGCTCGAAAATGGCACCTGGGCACACCGCCGCCCCTGCGCCCGCGCGCGGCGCACCGAACGGCGACGGCGCGATGCTCTCCGGAAGCAGCACCAGCGGCGTCGGCCGATACTCCCCTGCACGGTGCCCGCGTCGCCCCCCAGCAGCACGAACTTGTCCGGCGACGCGCGCGCAAGCGCCATCACGTGACCAGTCGAGCGCGGGAAGGCCACCGATCTTCTGCGTCGCAGTGCTGAAGCTGAGCTCACGCACTTCGCGGCCTGCAAAGGCATCCTGAGGCATCCTGGAGCGTGTGCGCGTCTGGATTCTGTGGGTAGCCGGGGTAGCAGTCCTCGTGCGATTTGAAGCCGGGGCCGACGATGAGCGCGGTGCTTGGCGGGAAGAGCGATGGGTCACCAGTATGGTCGAAGTGGTGGTGCGACCAGATGATCGCGTTGATGGAGGTGAGCGGGACGCCGGCGGCGGTCAGGATGTCGGGCACGTCCGAGGGAACCTCGATCTTGGCGCCCGATGATTGGATATCGTTGAGCCCTGGGTCGCGCGTGAGTCTATGTCGGATATGCCATCAGAGATGGGCGGACGTACACTTCGTTGGGGACTTTGTGGCGAACGCTTTCACGATGCCGAGGTCGAACAGGATCTTCTGGCCTGTCCTGTCGTTCTCAATGAGAAAGCTGTACGCAGGCGCATCTATGACATCGTGGCCCGGTATGTGCGGCTGCACGAGAAGGTTTGCTGGGATGATGATGCGCGCGGCGTTCAGGATGGAGACGCAGACGGTAGTTCCTTGGAAGGCGGGGGGTGCGAGCGAAGGGGCGCTGGATATGACCCTAAGAACGTGAGTTAGGCTAGCGCAGACGACAGACTCACCGGTACTACTTATAGAGAGACGTGTGGTCAAGATGGCCGCGTCGAGCAGAGATCATGTATGACGCTGCAGCGTGGCAGGGATAAGGGCAGCTCTGCGTGACGTTCGCCCCACGGATATGTTGCGAGTCGACGTACATATAAGACCTGCACCACTACTTACTGAGCACAGGCAAGGATTTGGGGAGATGTTGTTTCCTAAACCCGACCTTAGTACTGGAAGACAGTCTTGTGTGGGAGAGATGATTCAGTCAGGAGGTGGTCGATTCCGTGTGCTCGATGGCGGCCCCAGTGGGTCGCTGGCTACTTATGTAGATGCAGCTTCCCAGGATTGACATTGAAGCTAGGAAGACTTGAAGCAATTACCGGCCGGGTGTTGTTTATGGTCAACTGAAGTTGCGCCGCGTCGCAGAAGAATAACTCAGCTGGTCACGGGCTTGACCGGCGTTTGTTTGGACTTTCACTGCGTGCACAGCAGACTTATCCTGAAGGAAAAAGGCTTGAATAAGCGAGATATATGTTAAACTTGTTTTCGCTTTTTGTCGTCCGGAAAAGTGGTTATCAGAAACTTAATGACTCTCTAAGCACTCTTAAAGGGGAAGAAAGTTTCCTAATAAAGTTAACCTTCTCTCACGACTTCCCCATGCAAACATAGTTGGCAATAAAGTCAAACAATCACCCATATTCTTCACGCTTTGACACCCAGAATGAGTGTTTTGTTTAGATTTCCGAGAAATGTCTTACTGGATGTTTATGGCTCAGGAATCTGGTAGAAAACTTTAACTTCAGGCACAGACTTTACCCCTTATCAAAAAGCGTGTAGAGAATGTTAACTTCACTAATCCTCGTTTTTCGAGATTAAATAATAACAAGTAAGTTAAACGAATATCCAGCTTTTCGAAGCCTTTTTTCGTGAGAATAAGTCTGCTATGCACGCAGTGTTTGGTGGGAATACCCCCTGAATATTCTGCAACTTTAGCGTTTGGAATCGGAATCTTAGCGGCTATCTAGACGGTGGCAGAGCCATCTTCAGTCGCGTTCGCTCGCGTCGCCTCGATTGAATTCACTGCGCCCCAGCGATTGAACAACAAACACACTAAATTCAAAGCTCCGATGAGATGCCAAGCAATGGGACTGGCGTAGAGAAACGAGTGCAGCTACGCGAGGATGCAACTGTAGTGGAATAATATAGGATCTTCTGCCCCGTGTCGTGCGACAAAGCTAGATCTGCCGCGCCCGTGCATGCACGATTAGATCTTGGTCGTCTCCGACTCTTCCACAGCCGCCCTGAAATCCTTCAAGAACCGCCATCTCCCGATGCCCTTGGGACCCGCCTCGCCCTCTACCTCCCACCCATTCAGCTCAGCCTTAGGGAAAAACCCAAGCACGTCCAAGAGACTCTTGTCGTGCGCGATGATAGTCAACACGTCCGGGCTTGCATCAAAGTTCTTGAGGGCCTGCATCGTGACGTCGTTCGCCGCAGCATCTTCCACCATGTGCGGCGTCGCGGCCTCGTAGAATGGCATCGTGCGGAAGTCCGCACCCGACGCCCGCGCCACGACGTGCGCGCGCTCGAAGATAGCGCCCGGGCACACCGCCCCCGCGCCCGCGCGCCGGCGCACCGAATGGCGATGGTGCGACGCTCTCGGCAGGGGCAGGGATGGCGTCGGCCGAAACTCGCCAGCGTGATGCGCGGCGTCGCCTCCCAGCAGCAAGAACTTGC
>WTXD01000164.1:0-23256 GCA_022496205.1 Gloeopeniophorella convolvens | reverse complement strand
GGCGTCGATGCTGTAGAATTTGTGAGCGACGCTGCGGCCAGCTAGGAGCCGCACACGCACGTATTCTGGGCGTTCTGGTGCATGGCAAAGCGGGGCGCGACATTCGAGTGGGCGGAGAGACGAGCATAACTTATTTGAGGACGGCCCAAGTCTCCAATTTCCAATTTGGTAACAGTTGCAGTTCTGTCACACTCTAGTCACGTTTCCCACGCTCTCCCCTCACACCATCCCGAGCGCATCTTCAATCCCCTCGAGGGCCTCCATCAGAATTGGGTCCTCTCTTAACTGCGCACACCGTGTCAGCTGCTACGCCGATGCGACGCTCAGAGCTGCTCTCCTAGTACTCACAGGCACCGCCCCAGGCGAGTCAAGTCTCCACTTCAGGCTTGTGTCGAAGCCGCGCTGAAAGGCGGCAAGCTCGTGCGCGCTCATGTCCACCCACTGCACAAGTGTGTATGTGGTGTCCTCGCTCCCCGCTGCGCTCCACGTCAGCAGCCAGCTATCGCCCACTGGCACAGACCCCCTGCGAATCAGCCAAACCCCCGCTATCGGCGCAGATCGCCTGCACGCACCTATTTCTGGCCCTGCACATCGATGTGCCCGTGAGCTTACAAGAGCGCTGCGCGATCGCGGATCTATCCGCGCACATACAATAATTATTCACGCACCACTCCATTTTCCGGCCACATTCGCGTACGCTGCCGCAGACGCTGTCTTGTACGGACCCACCGGCGCATCCCCAGCGTCTGCGACCCAGACGGTGTCGAATGCCAGGCTCAGCGGCCCGTGCGCGGACTCATTCCCGAACCCACTTGCGTCCAGCAGGAGCCCACCTGCGGTCTCGACCGTCTGTGTGACGTTGACGAAGCTCGTCGTGTTGCCCACTACATTGCGCCTGTCAGAATGCGGACGGTGCGAGAATACATAAGTCGACTTCCTTGCTCACTTCCGCACAGTGGACAGGGGCCGCAAGTTGATGAAGTGCAAAATGAGGAGGGGTGACGGTGACCGGTGACGAGCGTTGCGGGGTGCGCCCGTGTCCGTCCTGCAACGGCACTGGCATTGCTTCTCGCGTGCCGCGGACGTCTGGCTGTCATGTCGCCCGCGTCGGCTCGTGTCGGAATGGGCGCCCAGCTAGGCAGGCGAAGGCTCAAGACGCCGCGCCGCGCGACGGACGTTCGAGTGATTCACACTGAGGGTGGATCTGGCTCTACTTAGAGTCGCCACCATCACAGTTTGTCCATCTGTTCACCCACCACGTCTTCGGTGTCTCGTCACCAGTAGGCGCATCTGAACCCGAGCGCTTTCAATGTTGGGTCTCAACGGCCAATTGTGGTCCGTTATCTTGACTAATATCATATCATATTGCGTGCGTCGGATGCGCAGCACTATTTACGCTCTTCAGCAGGTCGCCAAAGACAACCGCACGTAGCACCGTGTGAGTGATGCACCAACTGGAGCGGATTCCTGGAGTCCGCCGTGAGCTTACTGTGTATCGATGCGCGCCCGCGATTCCCCATCAGCGTATAATTCAATTCCAGCAGCGGCCTCAGTTGAGCATATGGATCTTTCCACACGAGCGTACAGCCCTACGTGATGGTCGACGTACTCTAGGGATTGTTATCCAGCTCCCGCGAAGACCTGATAGTACATATCATCAGCTTCGAGTTCTGCATCCTGTTCAAGTCGCGCCCACCGCCGAACGGCGATAGCGCGGCGCGCGCCTCGCTGTGATATATTCGACCTGCCCTAGAGCGCGCGCGCCTACCCTACACCCACCTCACACGTGGCCCCCACGTGGTCTCGGATAAAAAAATTGTTCGGCTTGAAAGACCTCTTGTTGTCCCTCTTGATGTCACTCTGAAGCGAGCTGGTAAGTCCCTGCCTGGATCGCTCCTTTTCTCTTCGCTGTGACGAGACAAAGATTGAATCGCTACTTCGAAGCCCTCGGGCTTATGAACTGTCTTTTTCTATACCCAAATTTCTGAGCTTTTCCTTGAGCGCGCATTGTCTTCTGATACTGACTTTGCCTCCTGCGACAGATGTTGTCTGATGGCGATGGATACGACGCCTAAGATGTGGGGGTTCTGGGAATCTGCGGCTGTAGTCGGCGAAAAGTTGGCGATAGTGAGCATGGTGAGTTCTGCTCTCCTTGCTTCTCGGGTAGGATCGAACAAAATAGAAGTCAAGCACTTAGCTCGCTCACGGCGGGCGCTGACGATCATCCATGCTAATACTGACCCTTCTTTCTCATCCCTTCCCCTTCTCATCAGCACGCTCATCCTACCCTACTTCTCTAGTCTATTCGTTTCGCATGGGTTGTAGGTATGGAACGCCGTCCGGACTAGTGTGTAAACTATGTGCAACTTATAGTCTAGTCGGAATACCCAACGCGCGTCTGCGTCTTTCTGAAATCTGCGCCCTGCAACTCGATGCCCGTTGGTGCTTCGCACCCTACTTCCAGCGCAACGTGTGCGATCAAACGAGGCTCGAAATTTTCAGCGTCGCGTTCCTGGAGGGGTTTACTACTCCCTCTGCTAGCCCCCTCCCCGGGGGGCCTTCCGACGCCGCCGGCTGCGCGTAGTGCGGAAACCTGCAAGTCGAGCTCGCCAAGACCCACTATCACACCGCTCGGTGGCACTGATGCTCCCTCTAAGATCAAAACTTAAACACTGGCACCTTCACCTACCCTATTCCTATTTGTGCGGCTACGGGTGAAACTTCGTACTCCCACGCACGCACGCGACCGTCCCGTGGCACCCTTCTTGGCGTTATCTCTTCATATCGCCCTTCTCTTCTCGCCATCGTCACATCCCACCTCCTGCGATGTACATATGCTGACGCACGAGTGATGTCACGGGGGCGTGCGCCGCGCTTCTATCTGCCTATCAGCATGCACGATGCATTTACGATATGACCTCAACGCGCGACGTCAGCGTCAGCGTGCGAGGGCTTCCGTCCGTCTTCCCTCCTTCATTGCTGCTCGGCCAGGTACCCGCGCACAGCCCGCACCTATCCCGGAACAAGCGCGCGCACGCACAGCGGGATGTCCCGCGGGCGTGGGGCTTCCATGCGTTGCGTCGACTCGAGTGCGTCGGGACGTAAAAATGGAGCCGTGCTACACACTGCGCGGGTGCGTGCGATGTCGTGTCGTGGCAGGGGGTATCCCCTCCCAGCCTTCTCTTATTCTCTGCTATCAATGCACGAGCGCCAGTGCATGATTAATTGCATGGAGGGGCACCACTTATCTGGACCGCGCTGCGGGAGCCTGGTGCGTGCGTACGTGCGTCATTGTAATAGGCGTTCCTGGTGGTTCTCCGCCGAGGTGTGCGCGCCATTCCAATGCGCACCACAGCATATTCGTGTTAGCATCGCCCGTGCTGCTTGTCTTTCCTGGATGGCGCTATTTTTGCCAAGGTAGGGAAGCGGAAGGGCGCACGACGAGGAGATAGGGTTCGAGATTGCGGCTGCACGTTTGGCCTCATTGAGTGGTACGTGCACGAGACGCAACAAGTTCAGGGAAGCTCAATTGCGGGAAGAACTCTGTGAGCAGGAGCTTGGCTGAGGCGTCCACGTCAGTGGGCGCGCGCGATTGTGGCACGGCTTCTGCATGTGAAAAACAGGGTGTTCCATGCATCCATACATTGTTCGTCGTAGTTCCCTTTGAAGATGTTCTTCCAGGCAAACCCGAGGGCTCGGGTGCGGCAGTGTTCACTGTCGTCGAAGTCCATTGCATTGATGGTGCATGGTAATGTGACGACAGGATAGCTAAGGACTCGATCGCACGACATACTGGTACAGCTCGTGACTCAGACGTGGAGAGTAAAGAACAGGCGTGAAAATGTCATAGCAATGGAAAAGCAGATAGACCCAAAAGAGAAAAAGCAGGCACCTAATGATACAGCATGTTGCAGCCACCGACTTCTTGCGTGCAAATGCAAAAGCGTGCAGTAATATTACAGTGCGGGCATCCATCATGGCGTGGCGTTCAAGATGAGTCTAGAAGAAGAGATACCTGAGTGTAAAAGTGAAATTAAACCTAAGTAATAGGGACGGATTCTCGATCAATTAGGGTGTATTCCGGACACCCAGCAGATACTGCATCGTCTGGAATGCGGCGGGCGGGTTGAACTGCGGCACCTGCATTGTCACAAACGCCGCAGGTTAGGACCACAGAGCGCGTCTGAGCAGGATTGGAGAGGAAGACGCACATGTGGCCGGTAATGCCGACTTCGTAGAAGGTGAGCCCACGCTCGGATTGCACAGTGCCAGCCGCGCCGACGCCGTCCACAATGAACGAGTCGGGCTGCGGCGCGCTCTGGAAGCCCTGCTGGCCGCCCAGGTCATACTGCAGCAGAACAGTCAGCCCGCCAACGCGCGCACAAACGCCGCGCTCACTTCTGGAGTCCAACGCGCGTCCTGCGGAGCGAGTAGCGTGAGCGGCGGTGCTTAGAGCACGTACAAGGAGAGTACCACCCACCCGTCAGAGATCAGCACAAAGTCGGCTGAGCCGGTGACGACGACAGTGCGTGCGCTCTTCGCGATGACGTTCGGCAGCACGCTCTGTGACGGGGCGGGGCTCTGGTCTCCCGGCGCGACGAAGACGGACTGTATCTCGCCGCACTCGGCCCACTGCACGTTAGCCGGCGCGTGGATGGCCGCTTTCACATCGGGGCGGTTGAAGTAGACGGGGTTGACCTGGATCTGCGAGAACGTGCCCCTGTGAGACAGATCATGTGAGTCAGGGATGATGGGCTAGATAGGGTGAGGCGCACGGGAAGCCGAGGACATCCCAGAGGACCGGGGGCATGTCGAAGATCCGGTAGATGTTGAAGGCCGGATTGAGCAGCAACGCGGCTTCCACGATCTCGGTATAGACGTCGCAGCCCGCGTCAGCCTCGACAGATGTGCCGGGAAGCGCGAACGGCGCGGGCGGAGGCGGATACGTCATGAACTTCGACATGAAGGAGGTGTAGTGGCATGAGTCCGCAACTTGATCGATGTGCGCGAGGAAGGACTGGCTGCATGATAGTTGTCAGAGAGGCGCCAAGAGCTAAGAAATTGTAGACCCTACTTGAAACCGAACACGTTCGGGAACTTTTTCACGAAGTTTACGGAGGGCGCTTGGATGGTGACGACATCCTCGGCCAAGATGGCTGAATTGCTATCAGTTAACGAGAACAGGACGTCTGATCCATAGACGCACGACTGCCGAGCCATGTTCCTTGCAGCTTCAGATCCAGTGCTGTGGGATTAGAGAAGATGAAATCCGCAATGTCTGTCGCTGGATTGAGTGTCGGGACAACGGGTGGTGAGGGCAAAACGAACATGGCACGTAGAGTCCACCATACTGAAACGACAGAGTCAGTGCACGTTGATATCAGAAGCGACGAAGTAACGCACGCTCTCTCCTGTAACGTAGAAGTTCTTTCCCTTCAGCTCTGCAAAGACCTGCAGGAACTGCTGCATGAATCCAACGACTTGCGCAGCGAGTTCGGTCTCGTTCTGTAGAACGTCATAAGATAATGCATGGGAATTCAGCACATGACGCGTACGTGGATATTTGGTGTGCCTTGAGAGAACCCTGTACCGACAGGTTGTTCGATCCAGAGCATATGCCCCAGATTCGTCCAACTGAAGGGGTTTTGAGTCGGTTTGGCCTGACCGAATTGCCAGCTGATGGGCTGTACCGCGCGGCTTAGCGAGAATGATGTGACGTGTTGCGAGATGCATACCCCATTCTCCTGCAGAAAGCCCTCCAAGGATGAACATCCTGGTCCTCCATTCGTCCTAAGTACTATTTAACATTGACACTGCCGCTGGAGCCCACGCTGCTTACCAGAAGATGAGATCGTTGTCGTTACCTTGAGCGGTCGGCGGGAAATACCAGAAGAATAACTGCCCAAAGTTTAGCAAAGTTAAAACAGCTCCATGTCAGAACATACCTTGCGCGTTTCATGCGGGTCCGAGCTGATTGGCAGAAGCCCTGACCAGCTGTCACCGACGTCGAAATCCACCTCTGGGATAGTCTTTCCGTTGACATGGAACTACTTGTACCATGCGTGAGCCAAGCAGCATGCCAGACTCATCAGTAAAGACTCACGAGTAGCTTTGGGATTAGCAAAGCGAGCCTGAGAGCGCTTTTGACCTGGAAGTTTCCACGATATAGAGCCGGACGTCCATCAGATATGATATCCCGTTTCTGTGCCAGCTGCTGCTTTCGCGCAAGCGGGCTCGTAAAACCCGCCACAGAAACGATCAAACCAAGAAAGAGGGAGACCGAGAAAGAGCGCATTTGTGCCGGCACGCGCTGGGAACAGAGGTGCAGATGGTGGGTCCTCGTTTGCCCGCCTGCGGTTTTATAAAGGGTCCAAGCTGTGAATATATCATGAGCTGTCTAGTTCAACGCTATGACAAGCCTTGCACGTGGCCTCACTGGGACCCTAATTTAGTTTGCGGAGTTACGCAATTGTGCTGCCAGCACGGACAGGGACATCGATGCCGAGCCCTGAGAGTGTGCTGGGGCGTCGCTTAGCGACGGCAGCGCGTGCTCGCAGTGAACAAAAGGCGCATGTGAGGACAGCACGTCCGAAATGGGAAGGAGAAGCGTGAGCGGCGAGGGCACAATTGCGGAGGTAGGTGCGCGCCCGGCACGGCATCGGAACGCGTGAGACACCATCAGAGCGTCGATGTGCGGCACAACTTGGCCCGCAGCGAGACAAAAGCTTGAGAGCGCCGGGCACCATCAGTAAATAGAATTTCTACGGCGGCCCCTGGCGTGCCTTCGACGTTTTTTCTACAACCGGAGAAACAGCGCGGGTGCCTTTTGGTAATTTATCGCGGGATGGCTGAGCATGGATTCACACATGTGAGGTGCCAGATGCCAGCATTGCCGATAAGCTAAAGTAAGGTGAAGTGGTGATGGAGTGGTGAGCGGACCGAGGACCAATTCCGATGTTGGCTGCATCGGCGGAGCCGGGCCGATACACTTGTCCCTGTGCTGTCAACTTCGTCGTCTCCGGCCAGCGACGAGCGACTCTGCAGCAACTAGGCTAACGGTGTTGCTATTACAATGGCTACTATTCGACGAGCCCTGAAAGACGTAGCCTCTGGCAAGGGTCCTCGGAGGCCGCAGCCATCCCGTTTCCTCCGAAAACTCCGCCGAACTCGAACTCCTCTCCCTCCCGAATGCCGATCCCAAGACAATATTCCTCCGCTCATCCTGATCCATCTAATTCTCCTCCCTGCTGCTCTCATCTTATTCCCGCAAACACCCATCCCGACTTGCCGCTTCCGCCGCCAGCGCGCGGGCTGGACAAACCACAGCACCCGCTCCTTGTTCCCATTACCGCACGACCGGTTGCTGACGCTCGCGTGGGCGTGTTTTGGCGCATCGATTCTTATCCCGTGGTGGGCCGGCTCACTACGCCGCTGGGCGCATGACGGAACGCTCGGGTCGCGCAGCGTCGAGCGGCGCCTCGAGGGTGACCCATACAAACGAAGGGTGCGCTCTGTTCCCTCCGGCCCATTCACCTGTCTCATCTTGCGCCCATCAGGACATCTGGAACGCGTGGGTATTTACCACGTATGCAGCGCTTGCGCTGCACGTCGTAACTATCTTGTTTGGGGCCCCGTTCATCGAGTGCGTCGCGCCCCTCTTCCTCCGCGCGTCCGCTCGGACGAGCGCTCACACCTCCGTGCTAGATACGTGCCGCACACCTCTACGCTCACGCTGCTCGTCGCGCTCTACACCGTTTTTACCCCCGCGTACGTGCTCGGCCCGCCGCGCATCGGACTCCCGCTGCTCGTTGCGCCGGGCGGCGACCCACTCGTACAGAACGACCTGTGGGTGCGGATATTCGCGGAACGCAAGTACGTCACCCTTCGGTTGCGTCGGCGTCGGGCTCGTCGATTGTTGACTTGTGTGCGTGGCAGTACACGGACGCCGCCTGAGCGCGCCTTGCTCTATCCTACGTATGGCGCGTTCCTTGGTACATGGTTTGGCGTGATTCCGATTGGGCTCGACTGGGACCGCCCATGGCAGGTAATAGCGTCTCATCCACTGGCCCTACGAAGATGCTCATTCCGCACGCGCAGGCGTATCCTCTTACACCAGCAGCCGGTGCATCGCTGGGATACATGCTCGGCGCACTGCTCGCGCTCGTCATCAACATGGTACTGTTCTTCGCTGAGGCGGACAAGGTCGGCTCGTCGGAGGCCGCGAACGATACCAAGGGCAATAAGCGCAAAGAGACTGGGCAGAAAAGAAGTTGCCGGGCAAAGACGAGTAGTAGGGTGCTGTATCGCTATTAAGGCCTGTACACTGCTCTGAGATCTCGGCATACTGTGTCGTGTCTAGGCTGTGCTTCATGAGAGATTCCGGTTCTGGGGTCATTGTGACGGCGCACGCTCGTAAGATACGGCTCATCGTCTTTGTTTGAGACAACCCTACAACGGTTCCTCGTAACCATCTGTTGCTCAAGCGGATCGGGTTGATCATACATGCACCTGAATCATGTACATACGCAGCACCGTATGATGCAGACCAAGCCAAAGCACCATTGTCATATCATCCCATGGCTCCGGTTGATGCGTTCCTTGTATGATACCACAGTCCTCACTGTCTTCTCTGAGTAAACGGACGAGTAATCGGTTATGTGGCTTCCCATTGGAGTGTCGGGCCCGCTTCCGGAATCGACACAATTGTTCTGCTCCTGCGCAGCCTGTATGTTGATCAAGGGGGGCGCCGATAGGTGGGGTTCTTCCTGGGGCTGTTCAGCGAAGCTGCCGCCCTGCTCCGTCGAAGCCTGTATCCCTCGCGCCCTTGGGCGGCGGAAGCTGTGGCGTACGCGCTCGATGTTGGAGACGACCGACCGCACAGTTGTCCACGAGAAGGTAGATGAAGTCGCGGATGAAATCGTGTCTTCTCTTGTTAGTCGGTGGGCGGCCCTCGAGCTTGCTGGTCGAGCGGGGATCTTGACAGTTGCGTCTACTATTCCGTGGTAGTGCCAGCCTACTGATTCTTGGAAGATAGCAGATATATCGAGGAGCCCGTACAGCTCAGGCGTGGCAGGTGGGGTCCTCCCGCCCTAACAGGGGACTTCTCGGGATGCGTCATAAGAGGTTCATATAAGGTGCTCACGGTCGATACATGTCTCTTGAGGACCTGGTATTTCTCCCCTGCAGCACGGTCAGAAGGTATGTAGCCATGGATCGGGTTTTTACTAGCCTTCAAACGTTAGCGTTTTTCCGAGCTTGTAGAGTCTGTCCTGGTCCCAAGGGCCGACCATGTTGACGGTCAAAGCGCATTGCGATAGCGAACTCAAGTTTATATATGCTACGGCCAGTTGTGTACTCGAGACGCACCGCCTGTATATACGTAGCGGCACCTGCCTTGCTTGCAGATAATAGGATATGGTTGATGGAAGGTGTAAAGATGAAGTTGATGAATTCCTGAATTCTGGCGTCTCTGTCGTTATATTCATAGCATTCGCAATGAGGCAACGCTATAGCAACTACAACCGTTCAACGAAGCACCATTACCTTCGTCGATCACTTGATACAACAGCTGCTCAACGAACACAGAATACCGCGGTGAGGTCCGGACTCTGTACTGGCTCAGAACGAGAACGCGCGATGGCGCGGAGTAGAGTTGGACAAGCCTGAGGGGGAAAAGTGGGAGGAGCGCAAAGGGAAGAAGGGGACCTCGAGTGGTGATGCGCTGATGCAGACCGAAGCTAGTGTTTAGTAATGGCCTTGCAAGCAAGGCAATTTAGCCATACGAGGATCTGGCCGTGCAAATGTTACATAGACAAGAGGAAATTCGCAAACTTAGGCCCCGCCGAATCCCACGGTGAGCTTGAGTCTCTGATGCCCGCTAAGAAAGGACCCATTGGGCCGAACCTGTGTATGAGTACAGATGAACAGGTTTTGAGACCAGATACGCATTGATGGTGCGCGCAAACACCCTGCAATAAGGAGGAACCATGATGACACTTGGTGACACCTGTCCGGAAGATATAGACAAGCCTACTGAGCATGCATGAGTGTCCCCTGGGGCCTGAGCGGAGGAAGTGTGTAGGTAGCGATCGATTAGGTAATCGAAGCAGCAATGGACCAGGCGGAAGGTGCCGGTAAAACTATGCAGTTGCAAGCCACCGCCACCGCACTTTCTGAGCACAACGCCCACCCACCGTCAAGCATCGTCGGCGCCGCAAGAGCAAGGTGAGCACCCATTACTGTCAGACCTTTAGAGGCCTTAAAGCTGACCGTTCCTTCTATTCTTCAGTTTATCCCGGTTCGCAAGGTGTGTATTTGCGTTTGCTTCTCAAGATCTCTTGGGCGGGGTGTCACCCATGAAGTGGGATTTGGGGATATCGTCGACTGGCACCAGTTGGAAGATTTGAGACGTTGGTTGGGTGGTCTGGAGAGAGCTCTGTGTGATGGTGATGTTGGAAAGGCCTGATCCCTTTGCTTGACTCCATTGTTTGCGAAACCCCGCTGATCATCTCTCAGACTTTCCTCACCACACTACACCAATGGCCCAACGTGTCACCCTCCGCAAGCGCCAGCCGTACAACACCACCTCCTCACGGCGGCGCATTGTGCGGACGCCTGGCGGCGTCCTCCGCTACCACCACATCAAAAAGCTCGCCACTGCACCCAAGTGCGGTGACTGTGGCTCTAAGCTCAGCGGCGTGCGTGCTTCTGTGTTAGATAGGCTCCCTGTACTCCTAACACGTTCGATTTGGGTGACATAGGTTGTCGCCCTCCGTCCGCGCGAGTACGCGACTGTCTCGAAGACGCAAAAGCACGTCACCCGGGCATATGGTGGTTCACGATGCGGCGGCTGCGTGCGCTCACGGTTCGTATTTCCTTATACTATAAACCTTGAAAGGCTCACAACGGTCCTTATCACAGCGTCGTCCGTGCTTTCCTCATTGAGGAGGCGAAGGTTGTCAAGCGCGTCATCAAGTCGCAGCAGAAAGGCGGCCGCTAGATCTGCTTTTCCCCGTCGTTGTGTGTAATGTGCTTGCAGTCCCATATGGCGCGCTACGACAGAATTTGAACATGCATACTTCGCTCTGTCCCTGGTCCAGTAAAACTGTCGTTGTATTACTGTTTTTGACCAACCCCAGCGCTTATCAAATATGTCTTCACCTCCTGCCTCTGTTGCTTTCCTAGCTGCAAGTTACAGCTAAATTCGAAACCGTAGGCCCTTTTCCATTTCTCGGGTGCATAGGGTGGGGTCTCAATTGAGTGTTCGGTAGGCTGCTGATGCCGCCTGACAACCAAAAATAATAACCCCAGCATCAAGGATTTAACCTCCTGCTCCGCTCGGGTTATGTCAGGCTCGCGCGTACGCCTGATGAGACACTCATCTGCAAGGTGGTAGTACGTGCGAGCCTGTGACCAACTGAAGAGGATTCAGTCGGCGCTTAGCCGAGCCGGCTATCTCGCTTAGAGGTCAAAGCTGTACTTGTACAAGTCTGTCCCCGACAGTCGTAGACGGCCTCTCCAACTTTCAGATGTTCAAGTTGCTGCGAGATGCTGCGATCCTGAAGAAGCGTGCCGGATCGAGTCATGCTCCGTTGTGCTTCACTGCTGTAAGTATAAGCACCGCGAGGTTATCTATCGCGGAACAACTGTCTTCCGCGATCGGCATAAGGTCAGCAATGGAGACTAGGCTATGGCAGGCTATGGTAGGCTATGGTACGGTTTCACACCTTCACGTCCTCGCAGCCCTGTGTGACTTCGGAGCTGGGCGGCGATCCACACATGCACATATAGATGAGCTCGGGTCCCATGTAGGAGGCTGTGCCAGAAAACGCTGCACAACAAGTTTCCTGGGCGGCATCACCATATCTGAAGGATTCGAGATTGTCGCCGACAGTCGGTAACACCTGTTGAGAGCTTTGAGAGCTCTGACAACCTACCCCTGTGTACGAGAGCTCTTGAGAGTCACCTCATAAGTCTCGTTCCCGGACCTTTACAGAGTGGAATCAACATGGCTTTCACCGCCTTCGGGGGTATCTGGTTGATGGGATAAATGGGCGGGGACAGTGATTGGATGATCTACTTTCGAATCTGAGTTGGTCGCTTGAGAGGCCCTGACATGACAGGCCCTGATTCAGGTAAATATATCCGAACCCCTTCTGGCCGATTATCGATTACACCCCCCACACGCACGTCAGGCCACGCGCTCACTGATTCTCGCGCACGATGGTCACGTCGACGTCGACCCCCGGTGGACCCAACAACAGCCCCGTCCTGCACACCAAGCTCAAAACATAGATGTTCCTACCCTGCCGCCCTGCTCCTGCACTCGTGAGAGGGTCTATTTTGAGAGAGGACATCATGGTGAATCTCGCCTACACCGAGTTTGCCGAGCGGCTGTCAACACGGGAGTCTCAAGGCCTCTCAACCGCTCTCCGAGCTGTCAGGCTGTCGGGGCCTCTCGGGCGAGCGACCCCCCCTCCCCTCGGCTTGCAGATGAACCAGCAAGCCTGAGAGTCATGCTCGTTCGCAGGGGGACGCACCGACAGAGTTGAGCTCTACCATCAGCCTAGAAAATCATATGGAGACAGATGGGATACGAACACTTGGGGTAAGTTGGCCTCTGGACTTTCTGCTGTTGTTTTGCCTCACAGTCCATCGTTGTTGTTGACATGCTGATGTCGCCGTCTGGAGCGCAGGGCATTCATCATACGCACAGGTCCGCAGTTTGCGCCGACAGTGTTGCTCTTGTCCAGCTTATCACAACGGTACCCTGGGGAACGCTAAGGCGCCGGTTCCCATGCCTCGAGGAACCAGTCATGTGTGTCACCAGGTGCCACCCTGTGCCACCATATCACCTTTGACTCGGGTGGTGCACAAAATCAAACGGCTCCAAACCTCCCCGACAAGTCGTTTGGTATACATTCAAAGGCACACGTCAATTCCTTGCCATCCTGGTAGCGGCGTGCCTCTCTCCTTAGACTCCCAATGTTTGGGAGTTGCCCTTGTCCCGTGTTTTGTGCAAGATGAAGGTGACTTTCTGGTGCTCTACTCGGTCCGAACCGCTTCGTCGCCGGAGGAGTATCCATGTTTAGGAGCCCTCCTCCCCCAAAAAGGACAAAGGCTTGGTTCACGGACGTCGGACGCCCGCTAACAGAGATCCATCGATCGACGATCCCTGAGCACTTTCGTCAATCTTCAATTATATATAAAATATACGCCGATCGGTCGTGAAATTCTTGACCTTCTCTGCTCTTGCCCCATGTGTCATCCCAGACCCGCTCCGCGAGCCCATAAACATCCTTATAACATCGGCGTCGCGTCCTCGATCGTCGGTCTTGCCTCTTCTCGACCCTCTCAGAGAGAGCCCATCATGTCTGGGATATTCCACGACACCTTTTTCGCTCTCCTTGTCCGTGCCGCCTTGGGTCCAAAGTACTTCGCTCACCCCGATGAAATTGACCTACCTGAGGTCTACCTTCCAAAGGCAGTCCAACCGAAGCCGTCCGATGACAAGCTGAGGCGCGAAGAGGACGACGATGACCCACTGGATGTCCAGGAGCTAGGTTACGGTGCGCACGATGAAAAGAGGAACGTCCCCATGCGCAACGACCCCTATCAACACAGTCTTTCGTGACAACGAAAGAGGAACTGGCGATCACGAAACCTCCGCTATCTCCAATTGAAGAGGGGACGGATACGACGTTGGTCACTTGGCACGGGCCTGACGACCTGGAGGTGTGTGCCAGCCACTCAAATCCATGATAGCAGGCGACTTACTCTCAATCAAGAACCCTTTGAACTGGTCATCAGCCAAGAAGACCTGGGTCATGTTCCAGCTGTGCTTGCTGACGTTCACCGTCTACATCGGGTCTGCAATCTATACGGCCGGTATCTTGGAAATCACGGAGCACTTTCATGTCAGCCGTGTCGCCGCGACGCTTGGGCTTTCACTATTCGTGGCGGGATATGGCATAGGTACGACCCACGATTGGCTTTGATACTCTGTTCGCTGACGGTTTGTTTGATCAATCCTAATCAGGGCCTATGCTCTGGTCGCCAATGAGCGAGATGCCATTCCTCGGACGCATGCCTATTTATTTTCTGACCCTGTTCTTATTCACCGTCCTTCAAGTGCCTACGGCCCTCGCGAGCAACTTTGGGATGTTGCTGGCGTTCCGGTTCATCACCGGATTCGTCGGCTCCCCATCCCTTGCAACAGGAGGCGCAACTATTGCAGATATGTACAACGCCAAGGTGCGGGCGTACCCAATGATGTTCTGGATCGCATTCGCTATATGCGCGCCCGCAACTGGGCCTCTCGTTGGTGGCTTCGCCGCGCACGCTGAAGGGTGGAGGTGGACCATTTGGGAACTCCTGTGGCTGGGGGGCTTCACTTCCCTCCTTCTCTTCTTTTTCTTCCCTGAAACATCTTCTTCCAACATTCTTTTCCGCCGCGCTCGGCGTCTTCGCAAGGCCACCGGAAATCAACAGCTCCGGTCTCAGTCTGAGATTGAAGCGGCCAACATGAAGCCACGCGACCTTGCCGTCGTCATGCTAGTCGCCCGTTCACGCTGAATTTCCAGGAGCCAATTGTCATGGTGCTCAACCTCTACATTGGTCTCGTCTACGCGCTCTTCTACCTGTGGTTCGAATCCTTCCCATTGTCTTCGGCGGTATCTACCACTTCAAGGAGCAGCACTTTGGCCTCTCCTTCCTGGGCATCGTGGGGGGCGCCTTCGTCCTCCTCCCGCCGTTCTTCTACTACCTTTACAAGTACCAGGACAAGTTGTTCGACGAGAACGGGTATATGGCACCCGAGAGGCGCTTGCCAGTTGCCATCGTGGGCTCACTCATCCTTCCGGTGTGCTTGTTTTGGTTCGGATGGACCTCGCGAACGAGCGTCCACTGGATTGTTCCAATCCTGGGCTCAGGGCTCTTCACCGTCTCCGGGCTGCTCCTCTTCGTGAGTGCTTCTTCCCCGCATTCTGCGCGGGTTCGAATGACATTGACGCGCGCGCTCCTCAGAACACGGTGCTTAACTACCTCGCAGACGCATATCCGCACTATGCCGCGAGCGTGCTCGCGGGCAATGATCTCATCCGCTCTGCGTTCGGTGCGGGCTTCCCGCTGTTCGGCGCGACGATGTACCATAAACTGGGCGTTGGATGGGCGAGCACTCTGCTCGGGCTGCTCGCGTGCGCGTTCATCCCGTTCACGATCCTCCTTTACTACTACGGCGAGCGCATACGGCGAGCCAGCAAGCGTGCACTACACCATTGAGCCTTTCTGCGTTTCTGCATGTGTGTATAGGACACTTAGAGACTCAGTACCCATGGCCGGACGGTTCCTTCACGCCTATATCAGCAAGTATTGATTACATTACCCCCTCCCTGTATGCAATGTTATTCTTGGCAGAGATAATACCCTCCACCTCTGCACATTGACGCATCCCCGGGGAGCGTTGACGCGTACCCCATATCAAGGCCTGATAGGCTTCATAGATATTGTGGTGGTAGAAGGTAGAGAGCGAAGTGAACATTTGCATACCAAAGTACAATCTTATCTACGACGAATCACGTGCTACAATGCCACGATGCCCCACGATGACAACTTGCGCTATGCTTGCCAGAGTGTAGCTCCAAGGCCCCGACCGAGGAGGGTGTAGTATGTCCCATTCGAGATCGAAACCGCCGCGCTTACAGTCCAATCACTCTCCGTGGGTCACTCACTCTGCGTGGGTCACTTTCCTAATCTGGCCCCAGATTACCATTTCTGGTAGCTCAGTCTCACGCCTGACACCTGTGGACAGCTGCTGTACGGGGCGAGAAAGACATCGCCAGAGGGCCTAGCTCAAGTCTGACTCTTCTGGAATCTTAACACACCCGACATAACATCATAAGATTTATATCCATGTATTTGCAGATACTGTGGGACGACTACTAGACTATGTGCCATTCTCAAGTCGACAGAGGCCAAGCGTGAGACTGATTACCAGATTAGGCAGGTGACCCACGCAGAGTGAGTGACCCACGGAGAGTGATTAGACTGTACATATGCTTGGCGCCTCGGACTCGAAGCCGCGTGTCTTCGCCTGTCTTCGCGCGCGGCAAGGAGCCGCCGCCGGCGCCGTGCTCGTTAGACTAAGGTAGAGGCCACCAGGAACCAACCACCTTTATGTAAGCGAGATTCTGGCGAAATCTCTTGCCACATCTAGTCCGGGATGGGTCCATTCCTTGGGAAAGTCATTGCACTGGAGTAAAGGATACACCCATATGTACCACTGAGTGGAATTAAATTTCGGAAAAACCAACTAGTACATGTACAGATGTAAGAAAAACATGAAATCTCCCAAATGCATTTTCCACGCCAGGGAAGCCTTCCAATTGTACGACCATTAATAATTTACAACCTGGTTTGAACCATTACGTACATGGCCACGTGACGTTCTGTACGGTTGCGTTGCAGGCTGAGTCTGCGGCGACAGTGGAGGCCAGGATCGGGCCAGAATGCCACGTCGGAAGCGTGCTGCAAGAGCTCAAATCGAGAACTTGGCTGCAGCCAATCGCAAGAGGCTCCGGAGAGAACAGCCAGACAGTGCGTTGCAGAATTTTCTGATCAGAAGCAGGCATTCCTAACGGGAACAGCAAACGACTCATTACAGCCTGACATTGCTTCTTCCCCCCTTCCCAGGCAATCATTGCCCTCAATGGACGTCGCCCCTGACGTGGATTCAAGCACACATGACTCTGAGATCACCAGCGACACCAGCCACATTCCCGAGGGCATGATTGAGTCTGACGAGTCCGACACAGACCCTGATGACAATGACACAGAAATTGTTGAGGAGATCAAGCTGAAGGATTTCTATGATGTCCTCCTGGAGGCACAAGTCCAACTTGCATCTCAGACAGTTCAATCACGCCGCCCGAAGCATTACACAGGAACTTCTCGGACAACACGGTATCGACAGAAGAAGGCGCGCGAGGCATACCGATCACAAGGCTATCCAGCCATCTCACAGTGGTTCTCGCCAGTGTCACGCAGCCATGCCGAGGCCCCACAACGCGGAGACGAGACTGTGCCGCACACAGTCAGTTGGCCACCAGCAGTGCATGCCATTGCGGAAGAAAGCGAAGAGAGCAAAGATGACTTACCAATCGTGTTGCCTCCGCAATGTAGGATCGCGGACCTAGGGCACCAGGCAGGGGCTAAGGTACACCAGTCCCTGCAGCGTGCGGCATGCAGCACGCGGAGCATCCTGGCACTTCGCGAGGAGGACGAGGAGGATGCAGAGGACACGGAGGACGTGGAGGACGCGGAGGACGTGGAGGACGAGGATAGCGACCAAGAAGACAATGCAACAAAGTGCACAGTCGCTGCACTTCTCGATCACCTCCCATCACTCGAGCTCAGCTATGATGACCCTGCGGAGCTTGGAGGGGATGTGCGCACCATTCTACGTGATGTCACAGCACTCGAGAGGGCCTCAAAGGACTTGAACATGATGGTGAAGGACAAAAAACTCGATGTCTTCTTGCGAGCACACATTGTAGCGATGGCAGGCCTGCTAAATCTCTATCTTGATCCAAAGAACAGCTTGACCTGGACAGTGACATCAATCCTGGTCTCGCGGGCTCAAGGACATGGTCCATACCATGCTCGCAACCTTCGGAAGTGGCTCTTGGACTTCCTTCGATGCGGAGACTTGCCGCTGCACCGGCACGGCCGCTCGCGTTTAACGGTCCTCGACGACGAAGACATTGTACGCGAAATTCAGCTGCAGTTGATGGAGCGCACAAAATCGGGCGCATACCTGAAGTCCTTGGATGTTGTTGACATCGTTTCTAGCCCTGAACTTCAAGAGATGTTGAAGGAAAAGGGTGTTTGCACCCCATCAATCTCGGAGCGCACGGCACGACGCTGGCTGGCCAAGCTCAATTGGAGGTTTCAGAAGAAAGCAAATGGTATGTATATCGATGGACATGAACGCAAGGACGTTGTCGAATATCGGCAAGCGTTCGTCAAACGGTGGGAAGGGTATGAAGCACGGTTTCACAAGTGGGACAATGATGGGAATGAACTTCGGCCACGCGGATTTCCAGTTCCGGGCGGGCACTTCCGGCTGATCTTGGTCACACATGACGAGTCAACGTTCTTCCAAAACGACCAACGCAAAACAGCATGGGGCCACAAGGATGACAAGCCAACCCCCAAAGCTAAGGGTGAAGGTCAGACAATCATGGTGTCTGACTTCCTGACGTCGGACTGGGGCTGTCTGCGTGATGGGGACGAGTGAGTCCCCCTACGCATCATATCTGATCTCTACTCACTTTTCTTCCCTCAGCGATGCTCAGGTTATCTTTAAAGCCGGAAAAACCCGTGAAGGATGGTTCGGAACACGGGAACTTCTCGCGCAAGTCGACCGCGCGATCGACGTCTTTGAGCAGAAGATGAACGGGACAGCCCAAGGGCTATTCATGTTCGATAATGCCCCTAGCCACCGAAAGCGTGCCCCAGACGCCATTTCAGCAGTCCATATATGCAAAGGTATGCGCCCCCCCCCCCTCTCCCTTGCGGCATGTGTTGCGAGTGTGCTCGTTTCGACCTGATCGCGCCGTTAGATCGCAATTCACACTGCCGTTCGCGGAATGTCCTCTTCCCACTCTCGCCTCAGGCTAACCACCTTTATATAGGACCAAAAAGCGACTGGCAGCATGAACCTGGCACGCCACGCATGCGCGACGCCACCCTCCCTGACGGTTTGACCTCGCAGCCGCTTTATTTCCCACACGACCACCCCAAAATGGCAGGGTGGTTCAAGGGAATGGAGCAGCTGATTCGCGAACGCGGACTATGGCCCACCAACGGCAGTCTAAAGGCCCAGTGCAAAAATCTCAAGTGCCCCCCCGGTCGCACAGATTGCTGCTGCCGTCGTGTCCTCTTCTCGCAGCCTGACTTCATGTCGCAGAAGTCACAGCTTGAGGAGGCTGTGGAATTACGCGGCCACATCTGCGACTTTTACCCTAAGTATCATTGTGAATTAAACTTCATTGAGCAGTATTGGGGCGCCGCGAAGCTTGAGTTTCGAAAGCAGACACGCGCGCTCACACTCAAGGATATGGAGAAGAACGTCATCAAGAGTCTGGATAGCATCCCCATCCTCCAGATCCGCCGGTGAGTCCTTGAATCATCAATTATATCATGTACAATCTAACAAAGCTGCTGCATAGATACGCAAATCGTGCTGCACGGTTCATCTCACTGTACCGCGAGGGCCTCACCGGTGCATAGGCCGCGTGGGCGAACCGAAAGTACCATGGACACCGAACACTGCCCCCAGAGTATATTCAGCTTGCAATGAACATATAATATTATCATAGACTAGTACAGTACAATTTATACAACTACTGATGCTAAACTTGTGAGATCCTGGGCTCTGAGGCTACCTTGACCCTCAAATCTCAGACCCGCTACAAGTTGAACCATTACGTATCATTACGTACAAGGGGTAACCCTAGGGTTACCCGTGACATAACGGTGGTTGGTTCCTCGTGGCCTCTACCTTAGGTCCATGCTGCTACGGCTGCTACGGCTGCGGTTCTGCTCTCGCAACATCGCACGGTGTGTCGCACACCCAACTGTTGGACCCGCACCCCGAGGTGCGGTGCGGCGTCACCATTCGGCCGTGCTCTGGTGTGCACGGCCACAACCCCCCGGACGAGGATGGTAGCCCCGTTCCTACACCATCACTTGCTCCGCCGCTGCACCCGCCAGAGCGCGGCACCATTCTCCCGATCAAGTCCGGCGCCCCTACCCTCGCGTTGGAATGGGAGCCACGAGGTAGCGCGAGGGTCCGAATGTAAAGGGACAGAGCCCAACTTCACGCGGAAAGTACTCCCGCGGACGGCTTCGCCTTCTTCAACACCCAACTCGTCCTCTGCGCCGCTGCGTCCCGACGCGCGCAATACCTCCGCCATCGCACAACACCCGGACACACGCGTGCATGAACCGCTGCCGCGCGAGTCGCCGCGGCGTGGCAACGCCACCACCAGCGAGGACGGGAATACCGCTTTCGCCGTCGCGCCCTAGCGAGCGCGGTCATATCGACGCGGCTGAGGACGGCGCCCCACCCTCGCGCCGCCTTCCGCCTCGCTGCCGCCGTGCCGCCTCGCGCACGGCGCCCATACGACAACCGATGCCGCCACCGCGCGCTTCGCAGCGCCGCCGTGCTCGTCAGAGCGTGGCGGGGTCCCCACAGACAAGGGCGGCAGTCCTGTCTTTCGCCGCCACCACCACTGCCAACGCAGCCCGTGCGCGGCCATTCCTGGCTTTCGCCACTTGCGTGTGTCACGGTCGAGCCTGGCGATACATCGCTGCGAGATGGTGTGGTCTTGAAAGAAGCGTGCCGGATCAGGTTGTGCTCTGTCGCGCCTCAGTACTATTGTATACATAAAGACCGCGAGGGTGGATATAAACTCAAATGTAAGTACTTATACATCTTCTAAGACCTCATCATCTCCGGAACCAGAATAAGCACGCATGACGCATTTCCACGTCGTTCCGTGATTTTTTTTTGGTGTCCATTTACGTGCACCTCGGCGTACAGAACCCCATGTAGCACGAAATCTCCTTCGAGTACTCCCTCCAATCAATGCATTCTCTCTTTTGTAACCTTTGTCGTGCCGTGATGGTGTTGGGTATCCCAACAATACGCTATCCTTTGTGCGCTTGGAGAAAGTGTACACACTGACATCGTTACGTTGTGTACCAGCAGCAGGGCGTCACGAGTATCACATCGCTTCAGCGATGGTACGAAGTCCCTCGCAATTACAGCCGATTTCAGTAGCATAGGCTTCGCCCCGCGTCAACTTCATCCGCTCAGAACAGGCAGCCCGGGCGGAGAACCTGATAAGTAGTTGTCCGGGAGGTATCCCACGCGCACTGGCAGGGTTATCTGCTCCCAATGGTTTCTAATAATTATGATTGAGGTCTGGATGACCTGTAAATGTACATGAGATTGACCTGTACACTGCCAGCGGGCGCAACGCGGTTTCCAAGCGATGTCCGAAATCTTGATAAAATACGCTCAGATCGCATAAAATCATAGTTAGCGGCCAGACGTTGAGGATATCGATGAAACCTATGAAATTCGTCAATCGCAACAGCTGGGCTTGAATTCTCATATTGCCCATTTGGATGGCATACCGGCGCCATCACCAGTACAAGAGCTTATCTGATCAGCCATGCGAGACTGCGGGTGATCCGTAGCAATAAAAAATATTACACTGTTGAGGATTGAACATAGGATGCACGTACCAAGTATGACGCGCTCCAATTACACCATTATAGCACAACACACAATCCTCACATTGTACCATAAGTATAGCAGTTTGGGTATAGTTGGGTTCCTTTGGAAGCTATTCTGCATCCTCACCAGCTGGCCTCGACGCAATAACAGAGCGCGAGGGGGATCGAGGCACGCGGGGGACGTTTCGAGAACAACTGGGTGGGATTACACGCGTGCACAAGCGCGTGAGTCAGAATCGCATTGCGCTCGTAAATAATTAGTATGGACTGTTGATACGTCTTGAAAGAGTCTTCGTGTCTACTCTTGGGGCGCTAGGTGATAGGGAAGGGTGTCGCGGAATGAGGTGGTGAGGAGGCAGCAGACGAGCGGGGGATGGAGCGAGGCGTGCCGGCCGTGGAGCGCGACTTAGTGCGATTCCAACAAAATCCGCTAAGTGCCAATCATCGTTGCGAAAAACGAGATTTTGCATTGCTTGTGATCTGCGATGACGGGGAAATCTATGAGAAAAAGGTGCTATGATGATCGTGGCATATAAAAATCATGCTTGGGCCGCTAACGCGTGAACCTCGAGATTGAAATCGTCGAAACCCGACGATTTGTCCGGCTACTCTCGAAGACACCGGAAATCTATGAGAAATCGCGTTGCGCCCGCTGGCAGTGTATCGAGAGAAAGTCGCAAATAGCTCTATAGAATGTATGTGGAGAAATGCGGAGTAGCACAGAGTGCAAGCAGTGATGAAAGGAATCGACTGACTTGGTTTGCGCCAGAATGCGGGGTCTGCCGCCACCGTCCACGCCACGCGCGTTGTTTGCCGAGTCATCGCACCGAGCCTGAAGTTCCCATTCAACGTTGACGGTTCCCCCTCCCTTCGACACTGTTCATCCCCATTCATTGGCATCCTACCAACTCCGGCTGACACCCGTGGCACCGTGCGATGCAGTACAGCAGGATAATCACCCCAACGACACAGCCATGTAGCCGTGCACCGCACCGGCTCAAGATAGCCCGAACCCGAGGCCCCGCGCTGCCCGCCACCTGCCGCGCGTTGTGCATGCAGTCCTGCACCGGGCCACATTGATCGTCAACTATGCATAGTACTCGCATGCCACGCGATACTGTGTCTCCTTCACCTTCTGTGTCCATGCATGGTGCACCCATGCACCTACTTGATGCTGGGGAAGCTTGGTGTGTCCCGTCTGCCCGTCCCGCCACAGGTTATTGGCAGTTGTGCCTGTCCTACAGCTATGTGCGTCGTACTGCATCGTCGGCTGCTACAGGTGGTGCATCCCGCCGGCACACGGTCCCGCATTCAAATGCGTCCGTGGGGCGATGAGCGCGTCCTTCGCATCTCATCTGTGCCAACACCTTGTGAAGTGGTACACGGGCCGTACCGTAACCTCGCAGACGTGACCAAGGTGCCCGATGTCGTGCACCCAGGAGAAGGTACGCAGTCGGGACAGGTTCAAAAGCGCACTCCTACGCAATGGCTAAACACGAACCCTCGACTCGAAGTCGATGTGCGCGCGACTTGGTGGCATTCAGCACTATGTACTTAATATTTCAATACATTATCCTTTTTTTCCCGTGGTTTTTGCAAAAGGGACGTTGGGTCTCGACGGTTTGAAGTCCTGCCTGTTCTGAAGGGTGGTCACAAAGGGGCCTATCGCTCTGAATACTGCTGTAAGGGCGCTTCGATGCCGCCGGCAGGCGCTGGCCACAACACTGCGCGTAGACGCACGTACAGGCCCGCCATTAGAGACACCATCAGTGATAATATCATAGTCCTCCACGTACCGAATAGTCTAGGAGAGTAATCTAACAGAGAGGCCTAGGGCGTCCAGCGCG
Source organism: Gloeopeniophorella convolvens (assembly GCA_022496205.1). NCBI lineage: Eukaryota > Fungi > Basidiomycota > Agaricomycetes > Russulales > Gloeopeniophorella > Gloeopeniophorella convolvens. The sequence continues at coordinate 103 of WTXD01000164.1, read as the reverse complement.
GAGCGCCGCATATGCGACATTGCCTTGTCCGCACTCCCCTGCATCGTGGATGTGAAGTGGGCTGCGGTGCGGCTCGACGCCTCCACGCCCTCGCAATTCTGTG
>WTXD01000163.1:0-23269 GCA_022496205.1 Gloeopeniophorella convolvens | reverse complement strand
GCAACGACTTGACGTTCTGCCAGTTCTTCTTGAGCAGGGAGACGAGGAAGTTGATAGCTGTAGATAAACCATGAGCCAAGACGGTACAAGAAGCCAAGAAGCAAGATCCACCCAGCATGACGTTGCCGAGCACCTGGTCATCCGTCATCTGGACGTGACCAATAGCGACACCCAAGCACAGCACCTTCTTGAGCTGGAACTTGATCGTCGAGCGGACCTCAGTGAGCTTGTTGCTCAGGTCCTCGGCGGGCGACACGGGAGTCGGGAATTTGCCAGCTACGGGCCAGTCAGTTTCTAGAACGATTGAAAGTCGGATCTCGAACGCACCCTTGGAGAGACCGGGGCCAAGGAGACGAGGGATCTGCTTGATCAGACCCTCAGAGGCCAAGAAGGCGTCGTACTTCTTCGCGAGCTTCTTGACGAGCTTCTTGTTTTTGTTCAACCTGTGTGCGCAGCCGGTCAGGAAATCGCACCGGGCACAACCGATCTATACGCACTTCTTCAAATCGTCGACGGACATGTACTCAAGGTCGATCTGCTTGGCACGGTCGATGTCGGCCGCGTCAGCGAGAATGCAAATGGACATGCGGGGGCGGGGCACGTTCGGCAGCCTACGCGGAAAGTTAACACCGCGCCACGACGCGCCAGACGGGAATAGGATGGACGCACTTGACGGTGCCGGAGAAACGCTTGTCGCGCTGGGGGTCGTAGTTCTTGAGACCGATCTGGAGCTCGATGGTCTCGACGAAGTTGCGGCGCTTCTCGCCGGCCGCCTCGGCGAGCAGCTCCTTGACGGAGCCCCGCACGCTTGCCACTGAGAGCTTGCTGGTAGCCAAAGATGTGCATTAGCTTTCTGTCGCGTTGTTTGAGATCGCTGAGCGCACCTCATGCTTTCTTTTTTGGGTTCCTGTAAGGGAAAGGTGAGTGTACGACGCTGTCGATGTCGAAAATTAAGGTTTGGTCCACCTCAAGGTACTGTATAGTGTGACCATATGTGACAACGTGACTTCCCCCCCACCGCAAATCTGCGGCCTCAAGAGTCAAGCTTGCGTGCTGCTGTCAATTTCGGTCGATCCTTGCTGCGGGTTTCGTTGCACAAGATCTTGAATCATGCAACCGCCTCCGAAACTAGTGAAGCTCATTGAAGTCTGCTGTGCTTACGGCACTGCCCGCGCGCCAGAATACCTACCGGGAAAAAACCGTGAGAATTTCCGGAATGGCTGCTTCATACATATACGGGAATCTGCTGGGCAGGGAGCCGTCCTGGAGTCTAAAAATGTTCACAACGTGACCTGTTTTTAGCTATGGATTTGAAATCTTGACGGCTTTTTTGCACCAGATTTAAACTTTTCTCATAGGATCCTTCCCAAGTATGTATTGTAACCGGATGAGTCAGCCGCGTCAACGATTTTCACGGTTTTTTCCCGGTAGGTATTCTGGCGTGCGGGCAGTGCGGGAGGGAGATACACTTGTCACGTACCCTCATAACTCTCACGTGATACGAGTCGCCTATCACATGATCCGTAGTCTACGTGTCAGTGCCAAAACCCCGCCTTGGAGTTGAAAGTGTATTGCCTATTCTTCAGTCACCCCAAGGTCGCCATGTCGTCTAGGCTGTCTTTACTCGTGCTAGTATTTACGCTCGCTGCGTTCGCCAACGCTCAATTTCAGTTCTTCAACGGGATGTTCGGCCAGCAGCAGCAGCAACAGCAACAACCCTCTGGAGCATCACAGTGGGCGACGCATGCGGAGAGCTGTACGTGTCTGCTTGCCCCTCGACGCCAATCCCCTCATATACGATTCCTATTGTAGTGCCGTGCTCGGACTACCTCTGCCAAGACACGCTCGTGTGCGTGAAGAAGCCTGTAGAGTGCCCGTGTCCGAATGTGCAAGACATCAGATGCGTAGTGCCTGACGCACTAGAGCATGGAAGCGGAACGCCTCTGTGCGTGCGCGGGAGGGGCGACTGCGCCGAAGTGGAAAAACTTGCGAACAAATTCGCCAAGTGACGAGTGTGAGTGCTGCAGCCTCTCCCGACGCGCCAAGAGTCCAAGCACTCTCCCGACTCACGCTTAGTTTCAGTCTAGAAACATTTATTGCCGTTTCTCAGAATAGATCCACTTTCTTGATGTCCTGCATACGGGCTTCTCGTGGTTCATAATCCCGTGCACGACGCCAACGTGCGTTTGTCGTCCCCTCGATCTTCGAGACCACTGGACCCTATCTTTGACAACGTTCCACGGGCCGCGGGACCCCTCGTCTTAAGTCGGATGCGATCGGCCCCGTTGGCCACCTGGCGCAGCCACTTCACCTCTGGACGTTCTCAGAACCCCGTAGATCCATGAGAACTATTCTCGTCGCCTTGCGCGTGGTTGCTCCTTGACGTGCACATGACGCCATTAGAAGAATGTGCTACAGCTTCCACTAATATGACTGCAGGATGTTCATGCACTTGGCTTTAGCAGCTCAGCGCTCAAGGCACGTCGTTTCCTGGTAACCAGCAGCACCGACGGTCGGACAGACTGGCTCGTGACCCTTGTTCACTCGTATGCCATCTATACTTGGAGCCATGCGTGGCTTCTTTGCATCCCCTCGCTCTGCATGACTGGTGAGGTTTCCACGCATCACATTCTTCGCTACCATCCTCCTCTTCCATTTCACAGCATTGATACCGATTACGGCACTTCCGTGCGAGTCCCCCACCGCCATTCACGTCGTGCCCCACAGCGGAAGGTATCGGCGGACGGAGCTGGGAGAAAGGTTAAGCTCCCCCTGGGCTCCCGTATAAAAGCTGTGTCTGCTTGCTCCAGGAACAGGGCAGCCGTTTGGAGACCGCCCTGACATCCCGCCATGTGGGCCGTTTCTCTCCTGCTCCTTTTCTCGTCCCTGCTCGGTGCATCAGCACAGCAGAATATCACCTTCCCGACTAACGTCACGGCCGCCACCGTAACGCAGACCTTCCAGAATGCGAGCATAGTACCGAGCGTGATCCCGACGTTTAACGTGTCCTCGCTTCTCGACCTCGTCTTCAACTCGACTACTACACCGGACCTGGCGATCGTTCCGGGGCAGAACGTGTCCATCGAGCGTGAGCACCAACTCCACTCTCCTCCCTGCACCCGCGTCTTCTCACACATGCGCATGCTTTATAGAGGCGACGGTCCCGCAGCCGCTCTTCTTCCTCACAACGAACGAGACGGCGCTGCTGAACGAGACATTTGTCCTCGTCATCGTTGACCCAGACGCGCTGACGCCGCAGCAGCCAAACCTGTCCGATTTCCGGCACTTCCTGGGCCTCGACTTCCGCCTCGCACGCGGCGCGTCGGGCAACCACTCCCAGCTGACAAACACGACGCCCGCGCTCACCGAGTTCCTCGCGCCCGCTCCGCCGCCAGGCTCCGATCCGCACCGGTAAGCCACAGGCACCAGGCAATAGTGTTGGCACTGACTGTCGCTGTGCATTAGGTACGTGACGCTGCTCTACCTGCAGCCGGCGAACTTCACGACCGTCGCGCCGACGCTCATCAACGCGTCCACGCCGCGGAACAACACGAACCTCACCGCGTTCGTCGCTGCGACGCACCTCGGCAGCCCCGTCGCGGGCACGTTCTACCTCGCGCAGAACACTAGCGGCACGAATGGATCGAACTCGAGCTCGCCTCCGGGGCCGGGCGGCGCGAGTACGGGCACGGGTGCGGGCGTGCGCTTGCCGAGCGGTGCCGTGAGTGCTGTCGGCGTGAGCGTGGGCGCGATGCTGCTGGCGGTGCTGCTTTAGTGAGAGGGCCAAGTTGTATGTAGTATAATCTAGCTGTCCGAACTGGACCCTGCCGCTACTCTGTAGCTACTTCATTTGCGTCTTGTACCGGGCTCTCCCTAGTTCTTGGATGTTTGTTCATACCGCTAATCTAGGTGTTATGTATGTTTTCGCACTGTGGCTGCCGCACTGTTAAAGCTCAGCAGATCTGTCTGATTATCTGCCGCTCTAGCTCGCCACCGCTCACAGGATTCGCTTCCACGCGGCTTTGCGGGCCGCGTAATCCGGCTCAACCATAACCCTATGCCGGGTTCCCGCGGCCGCGCTGCTTAGCCTCGTTCATCCACCCGCGACTACGTGTGCTGCTCACTCTGCTATTGCGCCTCCCTATAAATACACGAAATGGCTATGCAACGACCGTCTGTACGTATCTGATACTCTGTGAGGTAAAGCGCGAAGCCACTGACGATATTGCCCGTGTGACAGGCGAAGCTGCCTCCTGGCGCCAACCGCATTCTCTTTGTCAAGAACCTCAACTACCAGATCACAGGAGAGGACCTGTACGACCTGTTCGGACGGTATGGGGGAATACGGCAGATCCGAATTGGCAATGAATCGAAGTCGAAAGGGACGGCATTCGTAGTGTTCGACGATGTCATGGACGTACGTGGCTCTCCCCTGTGCTTCCTCCTCAGAGCTGAACTTCTTTCTATACAGGCTAAGAACGCGCTCGAGCATTTGAATGGCTTTCACTTGCAAGAACGGTATATCGTTGTGCTGTACCACATGCCTGCGAAGCAGGATGCAGCCGCAGCGAAGGCGGAGCTCGCACGGAGAGAAGAGGAGCTCGCACAGCTGAAGAAAAACCACAACATTGGAGAGGATGATTGAGGAGAATGATTGAGGCTGTTATGTGCGTGCATGTGCTGCTGCTTGCCGATTACTTCGATGTTGATTGTGATGAAGGTCCCTTTGCTGTCTCCCTGTATATTACCACCACTGTATCTTCCCTAATCGGACAGTCCTCCTTCATCCTTCCGTCTAGTAGGCTCAACATTCCTCAAAGAAGTTATCATTCTCTTCCCCTGAGACTCCATCCTCCATCGTGTCCGCCTAAATTCCTCCGACATTGTCGCCACCCCCTCCTCCACCCTCGACCATCTTCTTCCGGTTCTTGACTATCATCTTTAATGCTTCGAGTGCGGGCGCATCACCTTCCGCCCACTCGAGGTCATCTATGGGGTAATATTCGTTTGCTTGACCCAAAGAAACATAGCGCACTTCCGGGTCGTCCAAGTCCTCGCTGTACTGTTCGATCTCCCATTCCACGGAGATATCCACGAGCGCAGTCAGCTTCTTTGAAAAACTGTTCCATACGGCGGCCCAGTAGCGGAACGGCGTGCGTTCCTCCGCCTTAATATCGATTGTGCAGTGGTGTAGCTCCAGCTTCCTCAACGTCGCTCCGTGGCGCAAGATGAAGTCCTCAATGCCAGGCGCGATGCTGCCGAAGCGAACGGCCCCGTCCTCCCAAAGGGCGTTCCTGAGCGCGAGCGATCTGAGGTTCGGGAACACGGCGAGCTTGGTGAAGTCGAAGTACGGTTGCGACGTAAATGGGATGCTGCTGTCCATCGTGAGTTCTTCGAGCGATCGCGCCCGCGCGAGCACGCGCTGCAGGACGGCCTGCTCCCAGAAGCGCAGGAACGGCCCCTGGAAGTACGCGTCGACGATGTCGTCCGCGCGCACGTAGAAGCGGAAGCGCCGCAGCTTCGCCACGAGGGCAGCGAACGGCGCCGCGTCGTATAGGTCGTGCATGAACGGCAGCCAGTTGTTGATTGCGAGCGCCTCAAGTGCGGGGAGCGGGTTCGGATTGTGTGCGAGCGCACTCAGGATATCCCATTGCAGGGAGAGGAAGCGGGACGGACGCCCTACGCTGTCGTCGAACGACATCTCCTCGACGCCCGGAGCGTTGAAGGACAGGGTAAGCGACCTCAGTGCAGGTGCTTGGTGCAACATGGAAAAGGCTGTCTTGAGTGTGGCCCCGACTGTCGAAGATCTCAGACAGGCATGCCAACGTCGTGCTCACAGCACTGCATGACAGCTTTACCTTGCTCATATGTGCTGCTATCGTTCATAGTGTCTGAATCCGTAGGTCCTACGGTCCCCGGGTCAATGCCCCGCGACGAACATCGAGACAGGCACACTCACGCTCCCTCCAGCCTTCCTCAAGCGTGATGTCTTCCACGTACTTCGCAACGTCAGGCGAGTTGAGCAAGTTCACGAAGCCTTGAGCACCATTCGTTGTAGCGTATACGGTCACGTTCTTGAATACAGCGGGAGTTGCGAGGCCATGGAACGTCTTGTTTACGCTGCGAATCCGGCGAAGATCTTCTATGGACACCACGCTACGCATGATTTCGACCAGGAGCACCACTGGAACGTTTCCCATTTCGATATGACTGTGCAGGTGCAAGGGGAAACGAGGCCTCAGCTCAATACTAGGACCCAGTGAGATATGATAGACTAGCCCTGAGGGCCAGCGCGTTGCAGGGTATTCGGTGCTGTTGTTCGATGCACGAGATGTTTCTGGCAGGCCCAATCACCGCATGCCGAGACGTGTTGCGCCTGTCAAGGAGTTCACATTCGAGTCAGAGTCTAAGCGCCCAAGGCCAAGGTCAGGTACGAGTACAACCGCCGTGCGAGAGATTGCGAGGACTCGCGGACGACTCCGAGACGTACTACTTATCGAACCGAACGGGTCGACTCCGAAACGCAAACTAACAATTTCATTGACCATCGGGGACACATGTGATAGCAGCTGGACCACGGCGGTTCTAGTTTCTTGGTGCTACGGTGTTTATACTGAGTACTCGACACTCGTCACGGCTACCTATATTAGCTGTCTGCACTACTCCCTCCCCACCATTTTACCAATGACTGCCTTAGGCTTCCGATTACGGACAGCCACCTCTAATGCCTCGAACGCTTGCCGGTCGCGGCTTCCCGAATCCTTCGGTTCATCAGCGGAGACATAGTAGCAATCAGAATCCAACCACAGGTATCGGTCCTCCTCGTCCCAACGGTCGGTGTCATCTGCCACGGGATCAAACTCCACATCCAAGTCTGTAAGTCGAGTCAACTTCTCAGCCAGGTTGTCCCAGACGGCAGCCCATGTACGGAATGGTGGGGTTTCCCCCTCCTCGTCTTGAAGCTCTATCTTGCACCAATGCAGTGCGAGAGTCGTCAGAGTGCTGCCATGGCGTGTGATGAAGTCCTCGATGTGAGGCACGTTGGTCCCGTAACGTGCCAGACTGTCCTCCCAGACAAAGTTCCCGAGTGTAAGCGATGTGAGGTGCGGGAATGTGGGCAGCTTGGAGAAGTCCAAGTGCGTCCGCGCCCCGATCTGGGTAGAACCTTGCACAACGAGCTCCTCGAGCTTCGTTGCGCGGGCCAACATGCGTTGCAGAACAACGTCTTGCCAAAACCTGTCCCAGAAGTGCCCGGGTACCGGCAGCTGGATCATGCCGTCGACCGCATGGTTCAGGGTTATGCCGAGATGCAGGCGTCGTAGCTTCGAGACGAGTGCAGCGAATGGCTCTGTGTCGTACAGCTTGTGTGCAAACGGGAGCCAGCAAGAAATTGAGAGGATCTCGAGTGCCGGAAGCGGGTGTGGGTTGTGCGCGATCGAACCGAGGACGTCCCACTGCAAGGACAGGAGTGGCGAGGGCTCCGCATTGTCGTCAGTTGCCATTTTCTCTTTAATTTCTGTTGGCACGGTGAAGTCGAGGTCGAGTAATTTGAGTGCAGGTACTTGGTGTAAGAGGGCGAAGGCATTTTTGAGTATGACTCTGACTGTTTATGGCTCTCAGACAGTGAGGGCGTCCGAATGGTACAAAGCGCACCTTGCTCGAATTCTGGGGTATTTCCGTATGCTTCATCTATGTTCGCAGGGGTGGGTTGGTGAATACAAGAGATGAGACGGGTCCCTGAGTGGCACGCTCACTTCTTCGTAGATGGCGCTTCATGTCATAATCCCGGAGTCGTATCTCCCGAACATACTTGGCGATACCGGGGGTGTTTATGATATGTGCTAGATTCCGCGCGCTCGTTTTGGTCTCGTGCACGATCACTATTTCGAACACCAGAGGTGTTGAGGCACTGTGGAACGATTTGCTCACGCGGCGAAGCCGGAGGAGGTCTTTCTTGGACGCGACGTGACGAGATATCACGGATAGAGTTTCCAATGGGATGTTCTTGGGCATTGTCGGAGGTGATGTTATGGAAAAAACGAGAAGGCGGTCTGTCGAGTCGTCGATGGGGCAGGGGGAGCCTGGGGGAGCGACTTTGAGGGATGTAAGTGCGTTGGTGGCGATGTGGTAAGGTCGTGAACGGGTACCTCGTCGACGGGACCGCGTCAATGGACAACCGCGACCGCTTATAAATGGGCGGCTGAGCTAGTCCCCGTGGCAGACTGGCCAAATGAAGGGCTGAACGCGCGAGTGCAAAGTCATTAATCATTGATCAAGTCTCTTTGCAACTCCCGCTGACGGTTTGACGGTTGACGGCAAGGGTAAGATGCTTGTCCAAAGATAGAAGGTCCGCTGAATGTCACTAGGCGCGTACGCGCGTACCGGGTGTCCCCGGCCGCCGCTTGTGTCCAATTGGCATTGCAGCCCGCGCGGCAGACGAAGACGACGGTGAGGTAGGGTTTTCCGCTCACCCGGACACCGTCCGTAGCTCGCTCTTCAAAGCTTCAGCGCCAGCGGTCGCGGCGGAGCCGAATTATCCAACCCGACCCGGTGTCTCAGTCACGCTGGTATATACAGTTTGCTGACAAGACCACCCTTTTCCATGATGCGCGCCTTCCACCCCTTTTCTACTTCCCCTAGATCCCAGTTTGCGGACACATACCTATTCAGAGAGGGTACATCAGCCCGCCGGAAAGTGTAGCCCATCGGGAATGGAGCTCACCTTCCGTTCAACCAGTCCACACTTCCTGAAGTGAGGTATAGCATGGTTGCAGCCGGTAACTCTATCTTGTCGAACGGGATCGGAAGGAATACCGCTGCATCTTCCTGGGCCTTCGTCCGAAGGCAGCCCGGGTGCATCGCGAATGCCGTCACTTGTGGGTACTCTACAGGTAATAACAGGTTATGAGCGCACGTTACAGTCAAACTTGTCATAACCCATACCCGTGTTAATCCATAACCTGCAATAACCCATAGGTTTTTCAGTCCACGAAAACACAGATTCAGGCCCACCGGTGCCTCCCAAACCCCATAACCGGTCATAACCCATGGCTTTGGGCTTCCACCCAAGGCTATGGGTTAAGACAAGTTTGACTGTAGCTGCTTTCTGCCAGTACTTCACGCTTACCGATTGCAATGAATTCAACCAGCCTGCCGACAGCGTACTTTGCGACGCAGTAGTCGCTTCCATGTGGAAGACGTCGCTGCGCTGCACCCGAAGGCACAACTACTATATGACCTTTGGCTTTCTGTATCTCGCGGATCGTCGAGCTAAAGTCGGGTCTGTCAGGATCATCGCGCGGTCTCCTTTGACGGGTACGTACTGCACGCTATTGTATACGCCGCGCAGATTGACCTCGATCGTGTTCCACCAGCCGTTCACGTCCTTGTCACCAAGAACTGCCAGCCGTCAGCACCGCCGTGTGGAGAGACTCAGGATCCCTCACGTTTGTCGTGAGACGTCGAGCCGCCTGCATTGGCGATAAGGACGTCGAGGCGTCCGAAACGCTGCAAGGTCTCGCGGACGGCGCGCTCCACACTCTGGGTCCCGCACGTCGACAACGCATGCCAGAACCTGTGCGCCGGGGGCGGCGACTGCAATCTCATCGCTTGTCTCGTCGAGGGCGGACTGGGTGCGCGCTACAATAGCGACAGACGCGCCCGCGCGCGCATATTGCTTCGCCGTTTCTTGACCGATACCGCGCGACGCTCCGGTAATGAATACTACCTTCCCCGAGAACGTTTTCTGCGAGAAGTGCTCCTCCGGGCTGATGGTTGGATACACACTAGTGGATGCCGTCTGTCAACTGGTGGGCCATGCGAACATATAAGAGACGTACTCATGGTGCACAGTTACTGGAAGGTCTTCGTCGAACCCGACGAGGGAATCCATATGCTTGGTATATCCCATAGATTGTGCAATATATAGGCCTTGAAGTCATGGCCCACCTTCTCCTTACGACAAGTATGTTAAGGTTCCGAACGGATGGATGTGGATGCATTGGTGGATAAGTAGGCTCGGTCACTCGGTGTCGTTGCTCTTTGTCAGATTCACGCCAAATGATTAGTTGACTCCCCGAGGGTGCAGAGTCGCGGGCATGTGAGTCACTTCGAACCAGACTGACGACGATCTCTTGGGCGCCAGCCTGAACAAACTATCTATTGGAAGCTGCAAGCGAGTTGGTATGTAACCGTGGGCGCATTCATGCAAAACATGTTGAGTGTGACACGGTCATCAATCGATTGATTGATCCTTTATGTTTTGAGACTGGGTTTTAGAAGGTGATCGATGGTCGATGATCATATAGGGTTTCGAGAAATGAATTTATTCCTTAGCTTTTCGCAATGGTACATACTAATCTCAGCGCGCTGCGGGGTGCAGCATCCCCAGATCAAATACCCACTCTTTCAAGCTACCAGCCTATCCTAACCAGCGACGCCATTGATCTGCTCGCGCAAGGAAACATTGAGCATCAAGGGGTCTCTGGCTAGCACAAAGCGGTCGTTGAGGCCTTCTTCCCACGCCCTTGGAGCGAAGCCGGGGAGAGCGGAAAAGGAGAACCGCCGGAGAAGCCAGCATATCAGCATGCGCATCTCCATCATGGCGAGGCCCTTGCCGGCACAGGCGAACGGGCCGTATGAGAACGGGATGAATGCAGCGAGGTTGTGAGCCCCATCGGTCTTTTCAAACCAGCGCTGGGGTACGAAACTGTCAGGAGCATAGAAATTCCGCGGGTCGCGGTGAATGCTATAGGTATGGATGGAGAGCTGTGTTTGCTCTGGAATTAGACTTGGCTTGTGTCAGCCTTTGAGTACGCGGATGAACGGGCTGCTTGTCTTACTGCGCTCCAAAGCTTCGTAGGCCTTTTCCGGGGGGAACAAACCGGTGATTTCCGCTTGGGACTGGGGGCTGGAGTCGTAGAGACTCATTGCTAGAGGTTGACTTCAGTATCAAGACGTGCAGTGATAAATCGAGGACGGCAGCTCACATGCACGCATTCAACCACCCTAATCCCTTCAACTTCAGAATATCCAAAGGTTCTTCGCCGCTTGGGAACGCCGCATCAACCTCGTTTTGAAGTTGTTCGTATACAGAGGGGTTATGCACGAGGTAGTGAAGCAATGCAGTCATCGTGGTGCTGGTTGTGTCCGACCCCGCAATGATGGCGAGAACGCCTTGCTGAGCGACTTTGTCTGGAGGAGGACGCTCGTCTTCTGGCGCGTCCTCTCCGCTCTGCGAACACGAAGAGGTCAGCTTGTAATCATTGGTGAGAGTTGCGAATTTGGCATACTAAGTAATAGAACAAGTCCCTACGACTCGCGTCCATGTTGAGTCGACGATTGACTTGATTCCTCCCAAAAGAAGCTAAGAGCTTGATGCCCGGGGAGACCATGTTGACCAGAGGAAGGATCCAAGTGATATGCGCGAGTGCGCCAAGGACGCTACGAACAGATGATTGATTACCCACCGCAGAGATGTGCGAACCGAACTACTCACATCATCCCCTGCATAAGGGTCTTCCAAACCTGTTGCTTGTCGCCACGATCGGCCATGAGCTCAAATCCACCACCAAAACTGCGAGTATCGCATTAGAGTCCGATCAGGAAGACTTCACGTGTTGAGCTTACGCCATGTCACCCATGAAATCAGTCCTGCCGAAATGTTTGTCAACAATGCCGGGGATGAACTGATTTGACCTAAAGAACTGACGCAAAAAAACCAAGCCACGAGCTCATGTCGAGCGTGCGGGTAGCCTTTCCCGACGTTTGCATTTGTTGTTTGATCATGTCCTCGAGGTGCTGCACAAGCTGCCTGGCTCTTGTAGCTATGACTGCGTCATACTCTTTCAAAGCCTTGGAAGAAAGCGCTCGGTCCCAAGGCTTGCGGGCACGCGCATGCTCAGCATGATTTCGTAATGCGATCAAAGAGTTATCATCAGGACGATTGTCCCAATCTAAGCGCGCCGAAGTACGGTCAGTGCAAAGTGGAATTTGGAGACGTTGGGTCATGCGTACAGCACCCCTTTTCGAGTCCTCCGGGCCCAAGGACGGCCGCAATGACGGATGCATCGCTGATAGAAAGTTCATTTGGACCTGGTAGGGAGACGTAAGAGGAATGATGGACTATTCAGCGACTGCACTTACCCACGCGGACAACCTCACCATAGCGCTCATGAAGCTTTCTGAAATGGACGTGCTGCTTTCCGCTAGCGGCGAGAATAGTGAGCCATATCTTTGATAGTCGTGCAAGATATGGTCCGGGGTACTGAGCCAGGGGGTGCGAGGGTGATAGCCGGTACACGGCGGCGTAGAGAAGAATGAATCCATAGTACAGAGCGAATACCGCAGCAACTGCGCTGGGAGTACCAACGAAGGTGAATGAAAAACAATAGGCGAGGGCTGTAGGAGCAAGAATGAGGAGGACGAGCAATGGTGCCCTGGCTTGAGGCTCGTAACGCTTGAAATATAGGTATGCTGCCTATGAAGGGTAGCCAGGTTGGTCAACTCTCACAAACAACAATGCTCAGCAGGCTGACCAGGCTGCACTGAGACGTGATTACAACGGCATCAGTTCCGGTCATGTGTTCCAGAAAGGACCGAACTCGAAGTAAATGGTCGGGGAATGATGCTGACATGGCAACTCACGAGGAGAGGAGTTGCATCGTTTCATGCTGCGGCTTTGCCATAATTATATGCATTTCCCGGGAGAGATCCCAAGAGATATTTCCGCTGCGGTATGAGTGGCCGTTTCCCAAGGAGTTACGGTCCGTACATTTTCTCTTGGAGCGGCCGGTCGCTGCTATGCGTGATGATCGATGACGTGTCATCTCTGGGGGGGGGGGGGGGGCATTTCAGCCGGGTTCTTCTGGAAGGAAATTGAATGACGAGATGTGTGATACTTTGTGAAGTAGACATACGCGCCGGTGCGTGCGGTTTGTCGAGTGCGGCGTGGGCTGTAAGTATGTATACTTATGATTGCGGACGATCATCGATTTCAATGGCGCTGGGTGTATGCATTGAGGAAAATGTAAGACTTGCACGCGCTCATCCCGTGTTCTCCGCTGTAGCCTGCGGCGGAGCAGCCGCCGGTCTCCGTAGCTGACCTCATCCGATCGAAGAAGACAGTCATTCTCCGATGGATGGGATTGCGGAGCAATGTCATTTCAATCAGCAATCAGCGGAGTGCGGGTCACCCTGAGCTTGGCAAACGTTCACAGTCACAGAAGCAAGTCTCTCGATGGTCAGATTGCGGCCTGCGCCCGGGAGACATCATCTCAGTCACGGCGTAGCGTGGCCTGCACTCGGGTATGTCGTTAGTCTCGTTCCCAGACGTTCACAGAGCGGGACCACCGTGGATTTTACGCCCTACGGGGGTAGGTGGTGGTGGTGGGATCAGTGGGAAGGGATGGTGATTGGGTGATCTGATTTTTGAATCTGTGCTCGTTCCTGAAAAATCCATGGTGGTCCCGTTGCAGACGTGAGCGGAGCGATCGGCTCTGCAACGGCTGGAACCGAGACTAGTATGTCGTCGTATGTCAGCACGTACTGGAGAGGTCATGAAATCAAGTTCTGAAAGCCATAGCGTGTCTGGCGATCGATATACGATAACCTTAACCCTTCACGCGATGTGTTTGGAGAGCTGTACACTGCAGAACTCATCTACAAAAGAGCAGTCATTAATATAGTAGCGACGAGGGAAACCGAATGAGATTGCGGGTCTGCAGATACGGCCAGGCTGGGCTCGTTTACTACTTTCGCAGGGAGACATTAAGCATTAAGGGGTCTCTGAACAGCACAAAGCGGTCTTTGAGGCCCTCCTCCCACGCAGTGACATCGGTACCTGGGACGACGGAAAAGTGGAAGTGTAGGACAAGCCAGCACGTCAGCATGCGTATCTCCATCATGGCGAGGCTTTTCCCGACGCATGCATACGGACCGTACGAAAATGGGATGAAAGCGTTGGGGTTGTGAGCCCCCGCAGGTTTGTCGGTTGCGAGCCAACGCTGAGGAAGGAAGTCGTCTGGAGCGTAGAAGTTCCGCGAGTCACGCTGGACGCTGTAGGTATGGATGGCGAACTGTGTTTGCTCCGGGATGACACTGGATTCAATCAGTGAGCGCTCTGGTGAAAGGCGAGCGGCTTGTCTTACTGCGTCCCAAAGCGCCTTGGGCCATTCCCAGGGAAAACAAATCGGTAGTTCCCACTTGGAATCGGGGGTTGGATTCGCAACGTCTCGTTGCTAGAGGCGTTTTAGCTTAGCATTCGGGCGGGCGTGGATGGTGTGGTAGATGGAAGCTTACATGCATGCATTCAACCATTCTAGTCCCTTCAACTTCGAGACGTCTAGAGGTTCCCCGGCACTCGGAAATGCAGCATCGATTTCGTTCTGAAGGCGTTCATATGCGGCCGGATTCTGCACCAAATAATAAAGTATAGCAGATGCCGCGGTGCTGGTCGTGTCCGATCCAGCAACAATAGCAAGGACGCCTTGCTGTGCAACTTTGTCTGGGGGAGGACGCTCCTCTTCCGGCGCGTCTTCTCCGCTCTGTATCGGGAGTCAGTTCGCAGCTAGCGGTGTAGCACAGTGTCGACATACGAGGTAATAGAAAAGATCCCTGCGACTCGCGTCCATCTTGAGTCGTCGATCTACTTGTTTGTTACCGAAATCAGATAAGACCTTGATACCTGGAGCGATGGAGTTGATCATGGGAAAGAACCAAGATATGTGAGCGAGTACGCCTATAGCGCTGCATTCAAAGTCAAACACAGTTCACGTCATGGAAGACTTGCTCACGTCACTCCTTGGATTATGGTTGTCCAGACGTTTTCTTTGTCACCGCGATCTGCCATGAGCTCGAATCCTCCGCCAAAGCTGGATGAATGAGAATCAGTCTAGGCAAGATATACTCAACTTGTTGACGCACGCCATGTCACCCATAAAATCGGTCCTACAATGCATCAGTAATGAAGCTAATGAAGCTCGAAGACGGATGACTGATGACGTCGACTGACGCAAAAAAACTGAGCCAGGAGCTCATGTCCACTGTGCAGAAAGCTTTTCCGAGAGACCTCTGTTGGTCGATCATATTCTCGAGGTGCTCTGCGAGTTGTCGGACTCGTCTAGCGATGATGACGTCGTATTCCTTCAGCGCTTTTGAAGAGAACGCTCTGTCCCAAGGTTTGCGGGCGCGCGCATGCTCAGCATGATTCCGTAGGACGACCAAAGATTCCCCATCGATGCGGCCATCCCAGTCTATAAGTGCCGGAGTAATTCGCATCAGCGTGGTACACCAGTCTCAACGGGTCAACGCGGGCGTACAGGGTCCTTTCTCTGGTCCGCCAGGTCCAAGAATTGACGAGATGGCAGAAGCATCGCGAACAGAAAGTTCATTCGGACCTTGCGGAGCAAGCATCAGAACAATATATCTAGGACCTCCGGCGCTCCGCTCACCCACGCGAACAATATCGCCATAGCGCTCATGCAGCATCCTGTAATGGATGTGCTGCCTTCCTCCGGCGGCGACCACAGCGAGCCAAAGCTTTGAGAGGCGTGCAAGGTAAGGTCCGGGGTACTGTGCCAGTGGATGCCAGGGTGACAGTCTGTACACAGCTGCGTACAGAAGTATGAATCCGTAGTACAGCGCGAACGTCACGGCGACCACGAGGGAGCCAGGGAGGGGGGAGAACGCAAAAGCATAGACGAGGGCGCTTGGGACTAGGAGGAATAATGGGGCCTTGGCACTCGGCTCATACCGCTTGAAGCACAGGTATGCCGCCTGTAAGGGCGTCGTTCGTCGGCCAGATACAACAGGCAATTGAAGGTCGTTGAGAGGCTTACCAGACTAAATTGAGAGACGATCACAGCGACGTCACTGATGGATGTGGCTGCCAGGAAAGACTGGATGTTGCCTAATAGCGGGTCGGGAGATAGTAAAGACATTTAGTAGTGTTCGACAGGGCGAATCGATGCCCCACACTACAATCCGCCTTTAAGTAGCTTCTCCTCAGGGGAGCAGGCGCCAGATGCGTACGAAGGTGCTTGTGCCAGCGGCAAAGCCATATGAGCGGCCTACGAGGCCGTTGATGCAGTGCGCCCATGAGGTGCAATATCTTGGAGCGGCTGGCGTCTGCTAATTGGTGATGTACTAAAGGTCTTCTACAGACATGTTTCAGCCAGCGGTTCGGCGTTTTCTCCGGAGAAGCGGGCCCCTTGGTCGGTAGAGAGATAGTGCCCAGCATCGCCACAGTGAGTTCAGATGGTGTTTTGGCCGGTAATCGGTGGCGCCCGTACGACCGCCGTGCGACGAATGTGCCATCATGGCGCAAGCCCCAACAAATCAATGAGATGCCAGCCGACGAGAAAAGAGATGGCAAGACATGCTAGGGTCTTGTGAGTACTAACAGGGATACTCTCGAAAAGAGTCATCCTTGCACTGCGATGAAGGCCTCATGAGACCGTCGCTGCGGAGCAACCCGAGATTGCGGGGTTGCGGAGTTAGAATTACAGACAACTATATTCCTTCCCTGATTCCGTCCACCATTGAGACCCACTACAGTACATACGATGATGCATGATACGCATTGCCTCCAAACCATTCGTGCGATATAAGTACTTGGAAGCGCTTCGAAAGGCGGGACTGTCCATGAGATTGCATAGGCCAAATTCAATTTAGTAGTAACGGGAACCTCGGTGGGCCGAGTCGTGGGTCTGCAGATGCGCGCGGCTAGACCACGTCCGTCTACTCGCGCAGAGAGACATCGAGCATCAAAGGATTTCTGACCAGCACGAAGCGGTCTTTCAGACCCGCCTCCCACGTGCCCGGATTAGTGCCCGGAATAGCAGAAAAGTGGAAGCGCCGAAGGAGCCAGCACAACAGCATGCGCATTTCCATCAATGCGAGGTTCTTGCCGGCGCACCCTGCCGGGCCGTACGAAAAGGGGATGAAAGCCCCAGGGTTGTGGGGCCCTTGCGACTTCTCGGTTGCGACCCAGCGCCGGGGCTCGAAGGCGTCCGGGGCGTAAAAGTTGCGCGGGTCACGCTGGACACTGTACGTGTGTATGGCAAGTTGTGTTTGCTCCGGGAAGACGCTGTGGGTGGTGAGCTCCAGGATGAGATCGGGGCCACCGTTTTGGCTTACTGCGTCCCGAACCTCCTTGGACCATTTCCCCGTGGAATGTACCTATGCGTACCGCTCGGGACTGGCGGTTGGAGCCGCATGGCCTCGTTACTGCACCATCGATGTTTCAGTGTCTCGTAGGGAGATCAAGAATCAAGGGTTGAATCTCACATGCAAGCATTCAGCCATTCCAGTTCGCCCAACTTCGAGACATCAAGTGGCTCTTCGTCGTGTGGAAACGCCTCATCGACTTCCCGTTGAAGGCGCTCATATGCAGCGGGGGTAGTGACCAAGTAATGGATCAACGCAGTCGATATGGTGCTGGTCGTGTCGGATCCAGCGATGATGGACAGAACGCCTTGTTGGGCAACCTTGCTCAGAGGTGGGCGGTCTTTTTCTGGTAGCTCTTCTCCGCTCTGCCCGGTAGAGATGTTCGGCGTTGGGGACACAGGTAGAAGAGGCGACGTGAACGTACAAGATAGTAATAGAGGTCCTTGCGGTTCGCGTCCATTTTCAGCCTTCGTGTGGCCTGTTTGGTAGCGAACGAGGAGAGTAGCTGGACACCTGGGGCGATAGAATTGATTACGGGAAAGACCCAGGAGATATGTCCCAGTACGCTGGTAACCCTGTCGTGATATCAGCGCTCGTTGATTCTAACCACAGGTAAGGAGGATACACCTACGTCATTCCTTGCGAGATGGTTGTGTATATGTTTTCCTTGTCGCCTCGGTCTGCCATGAGTTCAAACCCGCCGCCGAACCTAGGTACGATATGAGTTCCAATATAAGCAAGAACAGTTCAGCTGCCGAACGCACGCCATATCACCCATGAAATCCGTTCTGTGGTCCGTTTCAGTGATGATGCTGATTAGAAGAACCCAAAAACTCACGCGAAGAAGGTCATCCAAGCGCTCACATCAATGGCACGGCTGAGCTTCCCGGTGATCCCGCTTTGCTGTTTGATCATGTCCTCCAGGTGGTCAACGAGCTGCCTCACTCTCCGAGAGATAAGAACATCGTATTCCTTCAAAGCCTTTGAGGAGAATGCTCGATCCCAAGACTTGCGGGCACGGGCATGCTCGGCCGCATCTCGCAGAACGATGAGCGAATCAGGTTCAGTTCGATTGTCCCAGTCTGCGGTTGCCGGAGCGGAATCAACACGACATGCAATCGTGGAAGATTTCGATTCATGCTTACACGGTCCCTTTGACAACCCTCCAGGCCCTAGGACTGCTGGAATGATGGATGCGTCACGGATCGAGAGATCGTTCGGGCCTACAGATACAATATGAGCGCGGCGATAGTCGTGCGCTCGGAAACATGCCTTACCTATACGCACAACGTCACCGTAACGCTCATGTAATCTTTTGAGGTTCACGTGTTGCTTCCCTCCGACAGAGACCGCGGCTAACCAGAGTTTGGATAGCGGTGCAAGAGATGGACCAGGGTACTTTGCTAGAGGGTGCCAGGGCGATAGTCGATACGTCGCGGCGGATAAGAGAATAGTCGTGTAATAGAGAGCGAATGTTGCGGCAACCCCTTGTGAAGAAGAGGCAGAGGAGGATGCGAGGCCATATGAGAGAATCGATGGTATGAGGATGAGCAGGACGAGCAACGGGAACTTGGATGCAGGTTCGAATCGTTTGAAGTACAGATATGCAGCCTGCATTAGGGAACAAAGGAATGAGCCAAATACTGCAGATGTCAATCGTCAATGGGGAAACTGACCAGGCCGCAATGCGACGTTATCACAACCGAACCAGGGGTTGAGATGGACGCTAGAGAAGACCGAATGCTACCCAACAGGTCAAGAGACGACATCGACAAACTTAGTGGTTCGCTCGCGATGAGAACGGCCAGCGTGGTGCAATCTCGGTCCATTCTTATATAGCTTTCCCCCGGACGAAAGAGGTTCTACATCCGTGCGCAGGGTGCTGAAGCCGACGATCAAAGTTTACATTGCTTCGCACCCACATGTTACGTGCGTTGCCGCATTCCCTTAGTGCCGGCAGCCGTTGACCACGATGATGATCGAGCGATGGTGCCAGAAGGTCAATGAGAATGGTCATATCGAACGATGGCTTCAGAGAGGGGCTGAGAGGGGTCGTGCACCACCAGAGAGGATCGAGAACACCGAGAAGTTGTCGATGGAGGAACAGTTGTCGATGGAGGAATAATTGTCGATGGGGGAACAGCTGGGAACAGTTGTCGATGGAGGTACGCAATTGAAAAGGCTGGAACTGCCGCGCTCGCCGAATGGACAGGCGCTCGATGATGATTGGACCGCTTGGACAGATTTCAAAAACCCCAGCCAGGCCCCTCAGGGCCGCCTTACACTGTGCGATCGGAGATCGCGGCGCACAGCGCGCGTGCCCGAGCCGTCCCCGCATCCGCTGCCTCTCCGCCAGTGCCGCCAGTGCTCGCCAGTGTCGCGCGCGGGGCTTCAAGCCGATGTGGTACCCAATCAATGTGTCTTTAATCATGGCCTCCTAGATAATGTAAAAGTCCTGTATACGTGACGCAGCGACAAGCAAGCGCGCAGCGTTTGCTGCGAATACACTGGACGTCCGAGTCCCGCATCGGTTTTGCGTCATCCGTTCAACACCAACGTGCGAACGGCGGGCACTGTGCGGTCATCGACTCGGAATTGCAGAGCCCCGATAAGTATCAGGGGTGTGTGAACGTTGCTCGCGCGGGTCTGTTGCGACGAGACACTTGAAGCTTGAAGCTTGACTGTTACTGCGGATTCGCAAGCGCTCAGCGCATCGTCCCAACCCAGACTCCCACCAGTCACGCCGGTGGCTGTGAAACAGCACAAGCTAAATCTATCACCCCCAAGCTTAGCCTCCCTCGTCTTGACTCCCAGTTGAATACAAGTCCAATGCTGGAACAACCCCCTACTGCAGCACTACCTTCCGACGCAAGGCAACCGCCAGAGCAGCCTCGAGGAGCAGGCGCGTCGACTCCAGTAAAACTTCGCGGGCTACTCATTGACATCTACTACCACGTCTCCAGACCACCTTGCCATTCCACCCGCTCCCGAGACGTCTAACTCCCCACATCATCTAGAAGGGAGCTTTACCGATGGTTCAGGTGCATTGTTTACCATGCATAACGAGAGGGCAGCCGAAGAGGATCAGAAGATGACTGAGAGCTGGAAGGGTGATGCGGATGGCATCTTGGTCTTTGTGAGTCACTGACATATTTCCCTCGAGTCCCACCTACTGATCGCCGCGCGGGGGCGTAGACTGGTCTGTTCTCGGCCACTGTTGCAACGTTTCTCGTCACATCCATCCAGAACCTCCAGCTGAACTCTCAGGACGCGTCTGCCTTCTACCTCGCACAGCTCTACAAGCTCAACGCAGACCCCAACACATCCATCACTATTCCCCCTTCCCTGTCTGACCCATCCACGTTCTCCCCGCCTGTATCCGCTGTCTGGGTCAACACCCTCTGGTCCATCAGTTTGGTCCTCAGTCTTACCTGCGCACTGCTTGCCACGTTGCTACAGCAGTGGGCCCGTCGTTACCTCCGCATCACTCAACCCCGCTACAGCCCCCACAAGCGAGCGCGAGTCCGCGAATTGATGGCTCGAGGCGTAGAGAAGCTGCACCTCTCGCAGGTGGTCGAAGCCCTCCCCGCTATGCTGCATGTCTCGGTCTTCATCTTCTTTGCCGGTCTCGTCATCTTTGTATTCAACATCGACCAGACCGTCTTTGGAGCGGTGGCGTCGTGCGTCGGGATCTGCGTCGGGTCATACCTGTGCATCACGTTAATCCCTATCTTCCGCGCCGACAGTCCATACAATACGCCGCTTTCGACACTTGCCTGGATATCCGGTGTGGGGGCCACCTGGTTAACCCTCAGAAGCCTTTTGCGACTGTACCTTCTCCCGTCGGCGAGACGTTTCGACATCAATTTTCTGTCTCTCCGCCTACATCGGCGATTGACGGGGGGTTTGCCGAAGAAAATCGAAGAATCCGCCTGGAGGACTCTTATGCGTTGGATGCTCGCGCACTGTCGTGGCTATACGACTTCTTGGATGAAGACCATGAAGTAGAAATGTTCATGGCAGGGGTACCTGGATTCCTCGACTCTGTCGTTGTGGACGATCCTCGTGAAGTATTTGAGAATTCGATTGAGCCCACCCGATTTTCTTCTGCGATCATCTCGTTCATTTATCGTTCTCTAACTTCAGACCTAATCTCAGAATCCACAAGGCGGCGGAGGCTGGCGATCTGGTTCAAAGTGTTGCATCGAGCACCCCTTTCCCTGCTTAGAAATATCCTCGTGCACATAGCCATGTTCGACAACCCGGGTCTCTTCGTCCACGACGAATTCCTTGACTTTGTCAAATCCCGATGCGTTGACTCCGACCACATGGTGGAGCACAGCGCACGATCAATACTTGCTTCCGTCATTCACCATATGCGTGATGGGGACGAACGTCGGGTAGAAATGGTCAGACGCCACCTTGGTCTGTCAGAATCGCGCCACAGGCAATACCGCAGCCACGGCGACAATGTACGGTTGCTCAATATCATGGATCTAGCTCGGTACCTGCTGGCTTCGCATCGTGGTGACCTCCTCCAGTCCTCCAGCGGCAGCTCGATATGGCACACGCAGCTGCACTCTATGGCACGCAAAATCGATACAACTACGGTTGAACTGGAGCTACAACATGCGTTCTGCAGTCTGTGGAATGAGCTCGTTCTTGCGATGCGGACTGCAGAGATGCGTCAAGGTCGGAGCAACAATGCGAAACGGATCCTCAGTTCCCTTCTCAGCGTCTACAGGTCTTTGCGCAGCGACGCCGAACGTGCAATCACCTCATTCGCCTCTTCCACACATGACTCCAGCGAAAGCCTGTTCCTCGAAACACTGTACCCTTTGTGCACGCTCTCAAGCCACCAACTTCCTGCGCCATTGGATCTAACCACGGAAATCCTTATCACGCCACCCGCCGACGATGCTTAAAGGAGGGCGCAGTCGTCACTGCCGAGGCAAAGTCATCATCTTCCCGTCATCTTCTTCTCCTTGTTCAAACCTGCGTTCCGTCCTACCCCGCCATCGCACCGACATCTCAATCTCCCCTACTAGAACACCCTGTAAACCCTTCGCGTTCCTAATTCGCGTGCATCTCCCGAAAGGACTTTTCCCCGTTCCACCGTCCTAACAAATCGTAGTGTACAGGCCCCAGACTTAACTTACAATGTGGGGCGTTACCGCGATCCCCGCCACTATCGACTCATGTAGCTCGTCGCGCCATCATCATCTCCCGTCTCTGGACGCGCCGCCTCGTGCATATCGGCGCCGGCCGACATCAATAGGTGCTCTTGCCTTGCTTGCAATGATATTGGGCTCTTAACTCTTGGTCACTCTAATCGTTGGTTCTGTATTCGGTCACAATAATAATCATGTTTGTCATTGTTTGTACGGTCCTGGGTCAGCGGCCTGACCTAACAGTTTGCCAATATAGATATATTGATGTACACATGGGTAAGAGAGGGTCTACATGGTGGTGGTGATACCAGATTCACTGCCGGCGGCACACATGAGGCACCATGAGGCCCGAGCTAAGTTAAGCCCTATTGTCCTCGCGCAGAGAGATCTCGATCGTGAATGGACCCCTGTACATCACAAAGAGGTCCTTCACGCTGTCCTCCCAGTCCTCGAGCGGCATGCCTGGGGCGGCAGAGAACCGGAAGCGCCGCAAGAGCAAGCAGACGACCATGCGCATCTCCATCAACGCAAGGTTCTTACCAACGCATGCTGTCGGGCCGAGCGAGAACGGGAAGAATGCGGTCGGGTTGTGCGCGCCATCAGGTGAGTCCCCGGCTAGCCAGCGCTCTGGCTTAAATGCGTCTGGAGAGTAGAAGTTGCGGGGATCGCGGTGGACACTGTATGTGTGGATCGCGATTTGTGTCTGTTCGGGGATAACGCTGGGCGGCAAAGAGTAAGAACTGGGAATTGAGTGTAGTACAAGAGCAAGGCGTCTTACTGTGTCCCAAATATTCTTGGCCCTCTCTCATGAGAGACCGAGCGCTGACTACCGCTAGGTACAGCTGGCTGGAGGCGTAGAGATTCGGTGCTGCGAAGAAGTTAGTATCAGAGTACCATGGTCAATCTCAGCCAAACGACATACATGCATGCGT